>NMUG010001404.1:0-17993 GCA_002855965.1 Monotropa hypopitys | reverse complement strand
GAAATCCCGGGGGATGGGGTAGCTGGTGATGTCCCTGGAGAGCGGGGTGGAAGTGATCTGCTGGATGGCTCTCTTGGCGGTCTCCTGAGCTGTTCCTCGATCTTTGAGACGTTCATCGAGCCACATCCTCATGTCCTCAAAGTTTGCCGGTGCGGAGTTGACTGGGGCTGGATCCCGTGGTCTCCTGCCACGATCATCCTGTGCGGCAGGCCTGGGGGGAAGCTGATCCCTCAAGTCCCGCACACGGGGGACCGCGGCTGTCTGAAGTGAGTCTCCCATGTGGCTGTGAGTCCCGCTCTGATGCTCGCTGGGTTGAGGAGGATCCCTGACAGCCCTTCGCCGGTGTCGGCGACGTGGTTGGTTTCTCCCCTCCCTGCTGTTCTGTTGCTGATGGGCCCTCTCCGTCCTTTCTAGCGCGGAGACCTGGTTCTCTGAACGGCGAGGAGGGTCATGTCTTGGCCGGTTCGTCTAATGCCCTGAGTGTTGGCGCTGGGAGCCAACCTGCTTCTGCTTTTCTTCGGGCTGTTTGGACAGCCTAGCTACCTGCAGTTCCAAGCGTTGAATGGCTTCGTTCTGCGTCCTAATGATTTCGGCCAGGTCTTCGTCTCTGACCGACTTAGGCCTAGTCGGTGACAGAGTGTACTTGGAGCGAGATCTGATGTCACTCTCCTGGGAGTATTCAGTCTCCCTGTTGCTGTGCCTTGAATCTTCCGGGACGTCATCCCGGATCCTCAGTGGGTTCCCGGTGCCTCTGGCAGGGGTCTTAGAAGTCCCTTCCAGACCGAGAACACCTCCACGAGTATCCAGGAGACGAGACTTGGTGCTGATGACCAATCTGGGCGCCGGAGGAGGGTCTGAACGTGTGGCCTCTGGGCGCTTGTATTTTCCATCGGCCGTGGGGGTCTCTTTGTCGTGGTTCGTCATTTTATCTCAACTGGTTCTAAGATTTGGCTTTTCTAACTTTCGTGGGTTCGTTTCCCACAGACGGCGCCAATTGTGCGGGGGTAAAATAAGCTTACACTACCCTCGCCTGTAAACGGTGACTTTTATGGTGGACTAGATGCTTCGTGCTACGTTGCTCCGGTTGTACCTAGACCTGCGCTCAGAGAAAACCGTCAGAAGACCTCCCGCCTCTAGTGGCCGGAAGGCTCTCCGATGGCTAAGTTAGTCCTTGGAGGAGAAGGAAGAACTGTGAACTCAAAGCGCAAGAGAATTCTGGGAGCAAAATAGCATGTCCCTTTTTCAGGTGGATCAAGTGTTCTTTATATACTGAGCCTTCCGGGTCCCCAGTTTCTCACTGGAAACGAGATCCTTTCTTGGGTTGTACGCTTGTCGTTTCTCGGGCAGAGCACAGGTCTGCCACCCTGTCGGCCAGACAACAAGTCTGCACGCCTTTTTACTATCTCGAGTACTGGAAAACCGTTGGGGAGAGAGACTCTGACACGCGTGCTGTCGCGCCGCCTTCTGACGTGCTGACGCGTGTACCTCCTGTCTGCTTTGTCCCCTCTTGCCATATTACTGGGTGCCGCACAGCGGCGTTACTGAGACACGTGCCTGGCTGTACCATGTCTGGTCCGGCACGCATCATACTACAGGGAGTCTTGCCGCACAGGGACAGATCTCACCCGCGAACTGTGTAATCTTGGTGACTTGGCGATCTCTACCCGCACCGCGGCAGGTTGTGCGGCTGCGGTCGTTTACACGTGGCGAATCCGGATATCTCCTACCATGGTAGGTTCAGCCAATCACAATGTGTCACATCACAGTGATGTAAAAAATGATGTACACTGTGATGTGTTACTAGCACCACTCTTATCCTAACCAGACAATTTCTAGATAAGGACTTTATGTGCAAGGTGACCAGTGCAGGCATAGGTAACGCAGTTTTTTAACAGTTTGGATGTATGATCAACCTGTGTGGAGCAGGGCGTGACTGGTTAATTCCGGTCCTTGCTTGGTCCGGATTCGATTCCTGGGGAGTAGAAGCTTCAGGGATCACTTTGTGTACCAAGTATGCAGACGAGGCCATGTACCTAGAGACCGCTTGGGTAGGCCCAGATTTACTCCCTTCTCGTGCTACTGGGTGGTGGCAGGGTAGGGGGGCCTCAATGGTGGGGTACACCATTTTTTATGTGGTATTGTTGGTGAGATTTTCTGGAACACCCTTTAGAATATCAAAAATGTCACGTCGGGAGTTAAATTTTCAGCTCTTTGAATCTTTAAGGTCTTGATTATGCTGCAATCACAAGAAAACACCTAAAAGAGCCCATGTATTTTGGTTCATAGGACTTTCAGATGCTTAAATTAATATTTTTCTCAAACGAAACTCGAACGGAAATGCAAACAAAACTGAATTTGAGAAGGAAATTTGATATTAGAATTTTGTGTAACTCATTTGGTCTATTTTTTGTCTTTTATACTTATTCTGTGTCTTTTTCTCATTCTGGGACCCATCTTCCACCTTCGGAATTTAAAAGGTGTGGTTTGATTAGACTTTTCTCTTTCTAACGTTATAAGTGGACGTTTTATTGTATTTATAATGTTTAATGCGTCCTTATTCTCTCCATTAACTTCAATCCTTGTCGTCACTTCTTCTCTTTTCCTTGTCAGTTTCTGAATAACATTATTTTTGGGATATATTTAATGTTTGGAATTTCTCGTTCCCATCATTAAATAGGAACGGAATTTCTCATTTCAATCAAATCATTCATGTGGTCCTTTCTCAATATAATTAACATACATTGACTCAAACATTGTAACAATCATTTTTGACCAATTTCCCGCATTCAATGCACTTTTGTCGAGTTCAAATTGCCCTTGCAATGTGCATTGTAGCAGTACCGTTGTCGAAACATTGTTCATCCCGTTCTTTTATGTTCGGGGTACTGCTCTCTGTTCGGAAAGTCTACTCTTGCACGGTAAACCATATTCTTGTGCAGAAAAGACTATTCCTGTGCAAGAATGATTATTCCTATTAGGGAAACAGTATTTCTGCTAGGAAAATAGTTTTTTTGCTAGGGAAACCATATTTCTGCTCGGAAAAGACTTTCTGTGCGGGAAGACATCTTTTGCACTTTCTGCTATGCTGGTTTGACTTCCATATCCTTGAATTTACTTATAACTACCACAAAATCCCTCCATCTTTGTCCGGAACTTTGTCGGGCACAAAGTTTGGGAAAGCTGACTTCTGGTCTGGTTGTCTATTTTGCATCTTATTCTGCTAATATTCCTTCTGTTCTTCCTTCCTATTGTTCACCTTTCTTTCTATTCTTTTTCTGTTCTTCTTTCTTTCTGTTCTTCTTTCTTTGTTCTTTCTGTTCTTCTTTCTTTTCTATTCTTCTTTTTTCTGTTCTTTTTCTGTTCTTTTTCTGTTCTTCTTTCTGTGTCCTTCTTTCTTTTTTTGTTCTTCTTTCTGTTCTTTTTTCTTTCTTGAATCATTCTACAATTGTTCTTTCTATTGAATGCTTTCTTTCTTCAATCTGATCATTCTTTATGTTTTGATCATATGCTCGGGAAAATAATTCTATCATCTACCCAGGTTTCTCACCTTAAGGTTTCTGATCAGAAAATAGCCCTGACTCTTTCTGTTTCGAGCAAAATGTTGGACTCATCATCCTTATGCATCTTGCTCGGGAAGATAATTTTGCCATCAACTTAGGCTTGCTCTCACTGTAAGTTTCTGAACAAAAAAGTAGCCCCAAGTCTTTCTATTTCGAGCAAAATGTCGGTCTTCTCATCCTTATGCATCTTGCTCGGGAAGACAATTTTGCCATCAACTTAAGATTTCTCTCACAGTAAGTTTCTAAACAAAAAAGTGGCCCCAAGTCTTTCTATTTTGAACACTTGTTGATTTTTCATCCTTTGCATGTGTTCGAGAAGTCAAATCTGTCATTTACCCGGGTTTCTCACCCTAAGATTCATGATCAGAAGAGTAGCCCCAAGTCTTCTTTATTCTTTCTGACTTCTATCTTTTCAAACAACCGCACTGTTATCATCATTCATAGCAAACACCGTTTTCTTGTTTCTTTCTGACTTTCATCCATAGCAAACACTGTCTTCTTGCTTCTTTCTAACTTTTATTCATGTTGGGAGGCAGAGGATCTTGTCCCCGCACAGCATCTTTAGGGCATCTTTCTTCATCATCATTCCTTCTCACCCGCACATGATTTCTAAACTCTTGTGCTTCTTCTGCATAATCCATTTCCTATTCATTTTCTCGCACCATCTTTCTTTCTAAATGGTTTCTGGGCATTTGAACTGGAATTCTATCTTCATGTTCATATCTTGCCTCCTTCCATTGCCCAACCTCTGATCATGATTCTGAACTATTTCCCTTCTTAGTTCTTGAATTTCTTTCTTCAGCCTTTCTATCACTTGATCTCTTCCTTTGACAATCTTTTCCAAATTTGCTTTCCTTGTTGGGAGTTGTCTTCTTCTGTTTGTTCTGGCACTGTCATTGATTGTCCTTGTCGCACCCCAAAAATTTTCGTCCCCTTCTTCGCCCTCGCGAAGAGGGCGCATCCTGGGACGTACTCTATCTTTTCTTGACTTTAATGTGACGTATTTAGGAAATAAAAATTGATTGTTGGACTTTGTAGGAATTTGAAAATGTTCAGACTTAATAACGGTTTTGCAACTGCCGAAACAATATACATCCTATTATTAATCTGTTTTCTAGAGTCGCCACTCGGCATAGAGTTACGGTGTGCCAAGTCACCTCTTGTTATTGGAAAGGTGTCTGTGTATCCAGAGTTTGGGTTCGGTAATTTAGTTACCAATGGGGAAGGTGTTAGGCCCCCCACTCGCCCTTACGGTACTTCATTTTCAAAAGTAAACTTCTTTCAACTTAAATCAAAGATTTTTAGCCAAGAGAAAATAATATATACAACTGATGTTTTGAATGAATTGAATGCACTTTTTAAATTTATTTTATATATTTCAAATGAATGACATTTCGACTATGTTGTGTAATGGAAGCTTTAAGAAAGAATTGAATTTGATATTTTTGGTTGTTTTATGTTTTTTAGTCGGAAAGAGCTTCGATTGTGTTTTTGAAAATATGCATCCGAATTTTGCAAAAGAATAATGAGTAATCCAGCGCTAACCAGTTTGCAAATTCTTCTTTTGATCCAAATCGATCGATTACTTGATTTCGTCGAGCAATTCGAATCGAGGAAATTTGGGCATGGATTCGACTTATTGAAAAATAATTTTATTTGAAGATGTTTTTATTTTTGGTTTTGAAATTCCAAAAGAGCAATGAGTGACCCAGTGTGACCCGATTCACAAGGCATTCTTTTGATCCTAATCGGTCGGCTACTAGATTTTACCGAAAAACTCGAATCGAAGAATTTGGTTTTTGCTTTGAAAGTGCTTTTTAATTTAGAAAATGAGAATAAATTTATTCTTTGGGTTTTGGAGTTTCAAAAGAGCAACAAGTGACCCGGTGTGACCTGATTCACAAGGCATTCCGTTGATCCAAATCGGTCGGCTACTAGATTTCACCGAACAACTCTAATCGAGGAACTTGATTTTGCTTTGAAAGTATTTTTGGGAGAAAGGAGGGAATGCTGAAAAGAGAGAGAGACTATATATATCATGTACAATATATACTAGTGATAGCCTGTGCCGATGGCACATGGCAACAGAATAGAAAGTACAACATAATACTTAATGGTACAATGAAGTTTCAGGTGTTAGTAGTCCCTTCGGTACTGATTCGTGCCTTCGGCACTCATGATGAGTGACTACACTCGATCCGTGTTTTTGGTATAGCCCGTATCGATGACACTGGGCGACAGAATAGAAAGCGTAACACAATACCGAAGTGTACGATGAAACTGCGGGTGTTAGTAGTGCTTTCGGCACTGATTCATGCATTCGGCACTCATGATAAGTGACGACACTCGATCTGTATTTTTGGTATAGCACGAGGCGATAGAATAGAAAGCACAACACAATACCTAAGGGCACGACGAAACTTCAGATGTTCGTAGTGCCTTCGGCACTAATTCGTGCCTTTGGCACTGATGAATGACGATACTCGATCCGTGTTTTCGGTATAGCCCATATCGATGACACGGGCTGATAGAATATAAAGTGCAACATAATAACTAAAGTTACGAGGAAACTTTGGGTGTTAGTAGTTCCTTCGGCACTGATTCGTGTCTTCGGCACTAATGAATGACGACACAAAATCTGTGTTTTCGGTATAGCCCGTGTCGATGGCACAGGGTGACAGAATAGAAAGCACAACACAATACATAAAGGTACGACGAAACTTCGGGTGTTAGTAGTGCCTTCGACACTGATTCGTACCTTCGACACTGATGAATGACAGCACTAAATCCATGTTTTCGATATAGCCCGTGTCGATGGCACGGGGCAACAAAATAGAATGCGCAACACAATACCTAAAGGTACGACGAAAATTCGGGTGTTAGTATTATCTTCGGCACTGATTCGTGTCTTTGACACTTTAGAGTGCCTTAGGTATTGATGAATAATGAAACACCAAAATCAAAGCACCAAAACCCATGTGAATAACATCCCAAATGAAAATCAATACTAAGTCTCAGAAATTAATTCTCAACGCACATAAGAAACAAACTGTAGTTATAAGGAAAAAATGGAGATGTAAAGCAACAATAGATTTGTGGGTATTTCTCGTAAACATAAACTGAGACAACGCATTAACCAAAATATTTAAATAAACGAAAAATGAACATAAAAATACTCACAAAATATCTATTAATACAAATTATATTGATTTTGAATAAATAAACCACAAAGTTATAAATGACTACAATGTCTTTTTTTATACATTTTTTAGAAATCTAAGTTGGAAACTGACATTTTATATTGAAGTATCTAAACAGTAGTTACTTGGTGAAATGTAATGCCTGAAATGTAGTGGTTAAAATGTCCAACAATAGCTCACTGGAATGTAGTGGTTGAGATTTACACAAATTTTAACAGCAAATTTTGTTCGTGATCATGGTTAAACATACTATTTGAGGTAGTTTGATACAATTCAATTGCCATCAATGCAAATCCAACTAATTCAATTCAATTGATGTGGCAATGAAATTCTACTATTGCCAAAATTATGTAAGATTATTTAAGTTCAAAAAACAAAATTAAAATGGAAAATAAAGGTATACAAAGCCAGATAAATTAATGACTTAAACACCAGGAGTAAAAAAAATCACAGCTGAATTTGCTCATACATTTAAAATCACAATTGTTTAAACAAATCACAGCAAATTTACACAAAGAATAAATATTTTCCCAAAAAATTAATTTGTAAAATATAGCCACACATTTTACAATCAAGTACATTTAAAATCAGTTGTCTTTGCAGATTTTATGTAAAACCTGATTTGAAGACTTTGTACAAAATGGTGTAAACCTGATTGCATCAGTTGTCATATTAAACTATGATTTTCAGATTGTATGCGAAAGTAATGTTAGGTAACTGGTTGCAGCAACACACACAAAATTGGTTTTCATATTGCAACAAATGTATGTTATAACTGAATGCAACAAATGTAAGTTATAGTCACTTTCCAGATGTACTGCATGTCAAACTAAGTGAACCAGGAGAGTCATTGCAAATTGATTTGCACTATTTCATTGCAAATCTGATTTTCAAATTTTCAGATTGAGTTTCTACAATTTTAAGAACATGTCTGTAGCAGATTGATTTAGTAGAGGCAAGGTGTTTGTGAGTACATGTTGTTTGCAGATTGTCCACAAACTTGGTCAATGTTCCATGTTCGGCATTGCATAGAACAAAGATTCTAAGAAGAATTGGAGCTCGAAAAAACATGATTGTTTCAACAAAAATCAACTACAGTTGTGATTTTTGGTGCTATTTTTTGGAAATGAGAAACAAAAAATAATGGTACATTTTCACTGATTGTAAACAATTTCAGAAAATAAGTTTTGAAACTACATTTTCAGCAAATATTGGTACATTTACAATTCCAGAAAACCATAATGCAAACTCCTTTATCTTTATAGACATTTGAGATTTTGTAACTGATTTAAGGGCACCCAAATTTGAGGAGTTCATTGTTGGATGAGAATCACTTCCAGTCTTTAATTTTAAACATGAATGAGCCCCATCTGCATACCAGCAAAGATTTTTAAAAGAGGACCAAACATAAATGTTTAAGGTAATTTGGTAAGTTAACAAAACAATGATAACACAAAACACATCGATGGTAATCGAACACTTAAAATGCAATCATGATAATGCCATACTTAATAAGAAAAAAGAAGTTTGATTTCATATGATTTAGTTCACAACATGGAGTAACTTTGAAAAATGTAAATCAATTCATATCCCAAAAGCAATATACATTCAATTGAAGCAGTCCCAACTACAGGGCCATATGTGCAAATCCAATTGAATGCAGCCCCCTCGAGTGCAATTCAATTGAAAACCACAAACCCCTCGCGTGCCATTATCCCTTGGAAAATCATTGCCCCCTCGTGTGCAAATCCAATTGAATGCAGAGCCAATTGTGTACATTCAAACAATTTTTTGTCTCTTACTGTGTACATTGAAACAATTCAGAATCTATTTTTTTTCAAAAAAAGTACATGAGGTTAACCATTATTGATTTAAAAAACCAAAAACAAAACTCAAATACTTGTGCAAAAATAGGATTTACATATATAAATTCATCCACCGCCAAAGCCCAGTACTACAACTTCTTATTCTAGTGCTAGATTGCAAACCTGGACTAGAATACAATTTGGATATAAAAGGCACCAAAAAAATTTCCATGGCAAAAAGATTAAACTCACATGTATCCGTGGCAAAACATCCAAGGAAAAAGATTAAACTCAAATGTATCCAAGGCAAAAAAAAATTAACTCAGATGTACCCACAATAAAAAATTAAACTCAGATGTATCCACGGTAAAAAATGAAACTCAGGTGTGTCCACCACCACTTACCTCAGAAGCCTCCATGGAAAAAACATTAAACTAATATGTTATCCACCACTTTTGTCACACCCATGTCTTTCTTATTAAAAATTTATTTCATTATCGAATAATTGAAGCAAGTAGTATAGAGGGAATGTAAAATTAAATTTCATAAGTTTACGAAATTTATAATTCTTTTGTTAAGAGGGAATTAAGTATGTAACATAAGTATATATTAATTAGTAAGTATGTATAATAAAAGCAATGGCATACAAGGGTTATAAGAAAGTAATTGAAGGGGTTAAGAGGTCTTTTGGTCTAAAAATTGATTAGGGTAAAGTAAGGCTTAAGCACAATTGAACTTATACTTTACTTGGAGATTAGAGAGAGAGGTTACTGAAGGAGGCAATGGAGATTTGCTTGAGATTAAGAATTTCTTGAAGACTTGAGGGAGATCCTTACACCATTTGATTCATCACTCAAGTAAGTATGAATTTGTCAACCTTAGTTGTTAATTTCTATGTTAATTAGTCAAGTTAGAGGAGATTAAAGTATTAATCTTATTTTTAAGAAATTTCTAGATCTAGATCTTTAAAACATGATTGTAGGATGAAATAAGGGTTTGTAAAGACCTAGAATTGAGTATGTCTAGTGTCTTAGTGATTAGAACACTTGAGTATATGAGATTTTTGAGAATCAAGCATCAATCGAGTTTGGAGAGGTTTGGAGAAGTTTTGGTTCGTCAAATTGCCAAAACAGTGTTCAGAATCTATCAATTTCGCTCGAGCTAAACCCTGTCCGCTCAGGAAAAAATCTCACGGCTCGAACGGTTTGAGCTGTGAAAAATCCCTAGAGTCGAGTACGGGTCAAGTGAAAATGTTTTTTGAGGTTTTTGTATGGGCTTTGATTTGAGGTTGGACCTAGGATGTTTATGGAAGGTGTTAGGGACTATTTTGGGGATCCCAATAAGCAGTTTAAAATAGTTACTTATTTAATTGGAGAATTAAAAAGTCAAACCATATCGAATGTTGTTTTAATTTAGTGATATTGATTCAGGTGAGGAGTTGGGACCCTCTATATTCAAGAAGTGATTTGTTTGATTTCACACGCTTGAGGTGAGTGTGTAGATACATTTCCATATATGTCTTTTGATTTGTAGTTGATGGTTGTTGGATTTGTGAATGCAAGTTACTTGGGATTTATGTATAATTTATATGCAAAGGCATGAATTTTCGATTATGGGATTTTATATCGATGCACGATTAGGTGTTAAATTCAATGTATGTTTCACGTTAATGAATGATGTGTTTTGATATCAATGCATAGATGGTGTGACAGTTATATGCATAGTATGTAAGCATGATTCCATGTGTATGTGATTTAGCTCATGGGTAGCAATCCTAAAGTGTATGATTAGAGGAAGGGTGAATGATGTGCATTGGTATCATATGGATACGTTTTAAATAGTGAAATATACCTTTAAAAACTGGTAATCAACGTAAAGTAGAACAACCCTGGGGCATGCTTTTGATAAGCTATTAGGCTGAGTAGGGGTAATGTGAATTAAAGAAGGAAGATGTGATAACACCCTAAGCATGCTGTAATAAGTTATTAGGCTGAGAATATGGGTGATAATATTGAATATCCCTGGGCATGCTATAATAAGTTGTTAGTCTGAGAATAAGGGTGAGATTGATATAATCCCGGGGGTATGCTTTTATAAGTTGTTAGGCCGAGAAGGATTTGGGCTTGATTAATTTGCCCTTAGCAAGTGTGGCGCCCTTGCTTTATGATAATGAGATCACGAGAATGAATAATTGACATGTCAATAAATGAAAGGAAAGTTGTACTACGGGTACAAAATTGCATAAAACAAATAAGCCTTGCATGCTTATATGATACATTGTAGATTGTTGTGCTTGATACTTGGGAGAGACACTGCCCCTTTTGTTTCCATATTTAGTTAATTTCCTTTACATGTCAAATTGCATATATTGACTATTGTATCTGATACTCCTGGATATCTTTTGCTTATTTTATTTTGCAATCTATATTCAGGTCAGGATGATTAACTGGGTTCACTCCAAGCCAGGCCACCTCACGATATGTTAGAAGAGAGGGTTAGAAGGTGTCACTCCTTATAGAGATGTTCATTTTATTTATTTATATTTCATTTGTTGGTAATTGTTGAGAATCTTACTTATTTTGGGTAGTTGAGAGTTATGGAGTTATTTTTGGGAGTTTTGGGATTAGACCTTGTGTTTGGTCTTGTAGTATCTCTATTCAGGTATTGGTTTACTTAGTATGAATTTTAAATTTTATAGTACTTTTGTTGTGATTTATTCTATTTTTAGTTGTGTGAGGATGATCCAATTGGATCTTTGGGTTTACTTTGGCACCTTGTTGAGTCACTATTTCGCTATCGGGCAACTGTTTATGTTGTATTCTGGGACGGGTCATGACAGCTTGGTATCAGAGCTCTAGATTGATAGATTCTGGAGTCAAGAGTGCTCGAGGTCTTGAGGTGAGAGTTAGGATGGGTTGGTGGTGTGTATTTTCTGGGATTATTGTGCGTGTTACTTTGACACCCAGACAACTAACTTGAAATCCGATTTGAAAAGCGCCTGATCAATGTATTTTCAAATGGGAAGTCTTTGGAAGTTAAATGGAAAGCATGATATATCATAATATCGAGTCTAGATTAGTTTGAGGGATTAGTGATTGGTATGTGATAGACGTGTGTATCAGAGGTTTGGAGAACCGTTGTAAGGAATGGCTTTGAGGATAAAAAGGTATATGAGATTAATCAGTTTTACAGTTTGGACAATTTGTCGATTAGTGAGGATAAGAAGAATGTTTTTATAAAATTAAAGCATGAAACTATATTAGCGAAGTCTTATAGGATCAAATTGTTAGAGTTAAAATAATATGCTATGGAGATGGTTGATTCTGATCTTATGAGATGGTTGCAGTATTGTAGAGGTTTGAAAACCTAGATTTTGCCGATCTGTTATTACATTTTAGGAGAGAGATTGTGGTGCTTTTGTAAGGAATCAAGAGGTGATGAGATGGTTAAATAAATGTTCATTCAATACTAAGAAGAAGAGGATGAGGAGTGTGAGTTCAAGATGAATTGATTATACATTGAGAGGGATTGGGTAGTTGCAAAATGGATCTATAAAGGTGTGAGATTATTTATATTTTCTTCTATATGGATCATTAGACCATGAGGTTCGAAGATGTTCTAAGAGGTATGAAATGGTAATAGACCTAAAAGTCATATATGTAGGAGGTTAGGTTATATTGCATATCAGTGTTCAGAATTTGAAGTGTTAGTTATCCCATCTAGTAGTGGTTCACCAGATAGAGTGTATGGAGATTCAGTAAGTTCTGGTACTTTTGACTAGGTTTGTGCAAGTACTCATAGAACTTCTCAGTTGCACCTGGAGTCAGTGTAAGTATGTCTATTGATATAGTCTATCTTTTTGTATGATGATATTGGGAAAGTATGGCATGCTTTTGGGTGACTGTATTAAAGAGATTTAGTTAGAAAAATCAATTGGGTTATCAATTGGAAATTTTGAGGATAAAATGATGATCGAGGATTATTCTATGAGAGTGTGTGAGCTTGTGGTGTGAGAAAGGAAAGGAAAAGAAAAATTATGCATCAAGAGGTAAGTGGGAATTTCATTATGCATAAGAAAGATGTCAGGATAATATGTTAGTTAAAATACACTTGCAAATTGAAGAATGTGAGAGTATAAATATCTTGTATAGTGCGCAAATAGAAGAAATAAATAGTGTTTCAAAGTTATCGAGTTAGTAGAGCGTAATAGTGTTATGGAGCAAATTATTACTTGGAAGTCAAGTGAGAAATAGAAAATTGGTAAATTGGGGTAATTGTTCATGATAAGTTATAAGGAACATTCCTCGAAGTTGATTATGGTTGGTATTATTGGAAAGTAAAATTATCAAAAGAGTAGAGTTAGATGATTATATTATTGGGAGGAATCATGATTCGTGAGAATTGCATAAATTGGGAAAGGATTATTGGAAGATTATAAAAAATTTTCTTGGGGTAATATGGTTTCTTTAGTAGGCATCGGTGTGAGAAACACATATTGCGAAATTGGAAAGTATTGGAAATATGGGTAAGAGTGAGTGATCGAGGGTTATGTGACCATATGTGTAAAGTATCTATAGGTTGCTAAGAGTGGATCTCTAAGAATTGATTATATAAGAAGTGATGTAACACTCCCAAATTTTTTGAGATATATTTTTTTTAGAAGTGTTAAATAGGTAAGAGTATCCAAATAAAAAAGGGTAAGTACTAGTCAACTACACTACACAACCCACCACAATAATAATTACAACAAACGCTTGCGCTACTCTGATACAAACAAAAGAGGCAAATAGGGTTTTATAACACAACCCTGTACAACAATGCCCCAACTAAAAGAAAATGTCAAAATAGGATTTTATAAATTAATCCTGTACAATGTGGCCAACAGAAAAGAAAGAAAGTACTGAACGGTAAAAGAAAGCAACCTATCACTATAGCCAGGTCTAGCCTCAAGTCCTGTAATGGATCTCGCAGCCACTCCTAATCAAGGAGAACAAGTCCTACAAAAGTAGAGGGTCAGGCACGACCACCTGGTAGAGATAATCCGTCTCATAACGTCTATAATATTGGGGTGCAAGTGAGTGACAGTGCAAGGAATGTAAATGATGCAATACTATGGATCTCATTGTAGTGTAAAACCGTTAGTTTATTCTTTCATTCCACATCCAACTCAATGTAGGGTAAAAGTAAGACAAGACTCAAAAGAGAGTTACCAACACTGAACATGACCCTACATTTTCCAAAACGACTCATTTCCTTTCTTTCAAAACAATTGGTTTCTAGTATACCAATTAACCCACATTATTCAGTGTTTTCATTCATTTCCCACCCCTTATAGAGATACGGGCAATATCAATCATTATTTGAGTTTCGGCTTGTGCCGCGCTAGTCGCTCGTCAACAGACTAACCGATAATTTCCTTCTTTCGTTCGCAAAACTCTTCTTTCGTTTGATTCATTACAAAAATGTGTCAATACAATGTTTCAACCCACCGACACCCATAGGAATCCCAATTCATAAAAATTGGGGCTTTTCGTAATTAGACTCGGAATCGAATAATTAAGTTCCTAGGGAATTCATAGAGACCCTAGACAATGCCCATACCCGACCAATTGACGCGAACGATAACCCGTTAATACTAATTTCGTGAATACACCAATTCTATAGATTTTCATAAAGCGATTGAAAGGAAATTAAGAGGACCAATATTACAAACGAGAGGGATAGAAAACTCTACCTCGTTGGAGCTCCGGTGACGCTCGCTGGAAAAGTTCGCCGGAAAACTCCATGACCGCCGGAGTGAACCAAACCCACCACCGCGAAGCCCTCGCAATAATACACCCAGTGAGCAACCCAAAAACATACACTAGAGAGATACAAAAACCTATGATTTTAGGAGAGGGAGAACAACTCACCGAGCTAAGTACACCACCGCGGAGAGGAGAGTGAGGCCGACGACATTAATACTCCGCAAAACTTCCGAAAACCACCATTGATGCTCCAAAAAGAAGAGAGAAGGGAAAGGGGAGAAGAGTGAGGTAGAGAGGGAGAGAGAGAGAGAGATCTGTAAAAATGGATCAACAAATGCCCTAAATCGTTCCCAACAATAGATATATACTCCCCCACTTGAAATGACCGAAAAGCCCCTAATGAACCTCAAAATCGTCCAATCAGCATACTTTGCACCGGTGCAAACTTCACCTGCACCGATGCAAACTTTCTAAAAATTCGAGCAGAAGGTTTGTACACCGGTGCAACTTATCTCTGCACCGGTGCAAACTTGTTATGTTCAGATTTCACAAGTTTGCCCCAAAGAAAAGGCCATAACTTCTTCGTCCGGACTCCGATTGAGACGATTCAAGTTCCGTTGGATTCGTAATTGAATTCTCTACGACTTTCAAGAATAAAGAATTTTGATTTGAAAACGGATCAGATCGTGATCGATTTAAACACGATTTAGAACTTTCCCGAATACTCCAATGTCAACGAACACAATGCCGGGGACTTCCATCCAATCCGGACTTACTCAACATGACATATGATCATGATAGATGCTCCCAAACATCTCAAAACCTCGACAACACATGAATTTCGATTTATTGAATTTATTGAATGGATGGAAATTAACTAAAATTTCCGGAGTGTTACAAGTGATATGTGAGGGAGGATGTAAAGTAGAATGAGACCATCGAGATGGATATACTTGGTATATCATTTTGATTTTTGTTAGTGGAGTAGCTTATGTGGGAGGTGGTATGATTGAGTAGTATAATATTGGAAACTATAATGGGATTTATTCTTAATTATGTATATGGTTGAGTGTCTAGTAGAGATAATCTACACCTAAATATGTCCCAAATTGGGACAAAAGATGCGAGTGCGAGAATTAAATAAGTATCCATGCGATGAGGACCATTTTCATAGTTCAAAACTTTTTTCCAATTTTTTTTCAAAATCAATTTCCAAGACTTATTAATTTTCTTCCAAAATGCTCAACTTGACGAAATCAAGGAGAATTATAGTATTTCAAGTTCTCATCTCAACCTTGACGAAACAAGGGAGGCACAAACAAATTTATTAAAGAATTTGTTAAGTTTTGGCTTGTTCCACGCTAGTCGCCCGTCAGCTAACTAACCGTAAATTTCTCAGAATTCTCCTACCTTAGGAAGGGCTCTAGTCGACCCTCATTGTGCAACGTAGTGAGTGTGAATCCACTTAGGTAACGAAATTACCGTACGATAATATGGACAACTCAACGTATCCTTCATGTTATTGGTCAATTAAAACATTAATTCAATTGTTCATTAATTTCCAAGGATTAGGACATCCATACCTCCTAATCACCATCAATGACCAAAATACGAATTTTCCAAAATTGAGTTCCAATTTCTCAAAATAAAGTATCAAGAAGATCATAGGACCATTTTAAAATCATCAATTTTAACCTTCAACCCTTCAATTTCAAGATTCTACCATGACCCAAAATTAGGTTTTTTCTAAAATTAGGGGTTTTGAAAATTAACTTAGGGATCTTGAAATTAAAGTCAAGGGGAGTGTATTAAGACCCATATGAACACAAATCCTTAACCAATTTGAGAATAATTTGACCCGCAATGTTGACTACGAAAATTTCCTCATCCTAACTTAATACCAGGAGGTGGGAAAGAAGAAAACCAACATAAGAGATACAAGGAGTAAGTAACTCTACTTTTGAAGATAATTTGAGAAAAATACTTGCAAAACCCTAGATGAGGGAGTCTTGAGAGATGGGCGAATTTTGCACGTCAATAGAGAGATCAAGGTGGCCTCTACGCAGTTACTCCTTGGGTTAAACCCAACCAAAAACTCAAGATTGAAGAGATAAGGGAGAGGATTTGAGAGTGGAGAAGAACTAGGAGGTAGAGAGAGTGTGTTAGAATATTCTGGACGATTTATGGGTCCTTACATGCATATAGGGTAAGTTAAGTTGAGGGGGAAAAGACCAAAACACCTCTGGAAAATTTCCAAAATTTTCCCTTCCAGACACTTCGGAACCGGTACCGGGAGGTGTCAGAATTGGTTACGGGAGTCGCTGCCCCTGTACGACATTGGGCCCGAATGGTGCACGTGGTGGGCCAAGTGGGACGATGCTGTCATTGGGTCGGGTTGGTTGTATAGACGGGGGATCTACGGGTACGCATTTGAGGCACTCCGTGCTAGGGTATTATCAGAGGGTGGACCCTCTGCTAGAGAGTCGGTCGGCCAGGAGCCGTATCCTTGCCACAAGGATAACACTGATGCTCTACCGATCGGCGTGGTAGCTGGAGGCCAGTGGTCGTTCTTCCGATAAGCCCCAGGTTGCTTCTTTTGGAATGTATGTGGTGTTCTAACGAAAGGTATTCGTCGAAGGTTCGTGAGTCCGATGGGTTGGGGGCCAGAGGACTCTTAGGGCTCGAGAGAGGTTCTGACTCATTGTGACAGGTTCGGTCCCTTAAAGCCTAGGTCCAGGCACCACAATAGTCCCTCAATCTTTCCCAACTTATTGAAAATATTGATCTTGGGATACCGAATGCTTTGCTTCAGAGGGACTGTCTCGTCAGGGCTTACACTGATGTCACCCGACAGGTAGCAGTGCAATAATTAAATACGGACGTCACTGTTTCGCCATGTGTTGCGCCCCGATTCATTGGTCAAACGGTACGCCTCAGTATTCACGTAAAATATTAATATTGACAGTTGTGTCTCGTACCTAGGCAGGGCCTATAAATAGGCTTTTGCAGTAGGATGATCGGAAATTACTTTGCGCGCACGGAGTCTCCAGAGAGCTTCTCATCCTTCGTCAACTGCGCCCCTTCAATCAGCATGGATCAGGTGATTACCCTCCTTTCCTATTCATCAAGCTCTGATTCGGATTCGTTGTTCCGGCTGAGCCTTGAGGAATCAACTCCTGATGTTAGTTCGAGAATGTCTACTCTGACTAGATTTTCTGCTCTGGAAGCCCCTGCCTCGAGGCAGTCCCAAGCTGGTGGCCGAACCAATATCGTCCGGCACTTTTCGGATAAGAATGAACCCATATATGCAGTCTTGGGGCCGGTCGAATAGGGTCCTAGGAGGCTTGATCAGGGCGCCTGGTGGAGATCGGCCATGTCCCTATATGGACTATTTTCTTGGAGGGACGTCTAAATTTAAAGAATTCTCCCACCGGTACGAAATTCCAACTTCGGTGACTATCGTAGAGGTGGGATCTGAGGTCGCTTATGCGGCAGAGCATGTAACGGTCCTCTTGATGGTTGTAACTGAAAAAGGATTAAAAATTCCACTCTCGCCCTTCCTTCAGGAATTCATGTTCTCGTTCAAACTCGCGCACAATTAGCTATCGGTGAATGGCTACCTGATCACTGGCTGCATCCTGGCACTATATGAGAGGGAGAGTGTGGTAGCTTGTTCCTGCC
>NMUG010001403.1:0-17998 GCA_002855965.1 Monotropa hypopitys | reverse complement strand
AAAATTGCAATTTATATAAATTATGGGAGTCAAGGAGAATTATTAATGGGGTTAATAGGTATTTTATATGCTTTTAAAATTATAAATGTAGTATAAGTATGTATAATAGCATTCAAGGGTAAATATGTGGTTTAGTGGAAGGGTAAGGATGTAAATGAACCAAAAAATTTGTATTAGAGTTGTCATTAGGCTAATCCTCATGTTTATGCCTAAGTGTTTTGCTCTAGAGAGGTTAGAGAGAGAGGTGGTTAGGAGAGATCTCAACTTTTGAAAGTTTTGGAGTGGAGATTTGAAGTAAATGTCTTCAACAACATTGTTCTCAAGGTTAGTACGAATTTAATGGTATAATTTTTGTGTTTATATCAATTTGCATGTGGTCTAGATCTTAATCCTAATCACTAATCTCGTTTTTGGGAAAAACTATAGGTTTAAGAGTTGATTATTGGGTTTTGAGGAAATTTGAGGGTACATGTAACCACCACTCAAGAATGAGAGATTAGGGTTACTAATTTCCGAAGAATAACCATAATCAGATTTTATGGTCAAATGAACCTTTTGCCCTTCCACTTATTCCATACTTACAACTATATCACTAGTTTATATGCACCATTTGTCACACTCGTCCCTTTAGAATCTTTAAATTTTAATTTTTAATTAAGAGAATATTTCAAAATATTCGTTGTGGAGGAGAATATGAGCACTAGTGTGTTTTTTAGGTTAATTAAAAGGTTAGAAGTTAGAGTAAGGGCTGGAGTTCATTTATGCATCGCAAGATAGTAATTGGGTGAATTAAGGAAGGGCAAAAGATTAAAATGGGTTAAAATTGATTTTAGGGAAGGGGGCATTTGCCCTAGCCTCATTCATACTTGTGTCAATATATATATATATATATATAGTTGTGCTTGGAGGTTCTTGAAGAATCAAGCTTTGTAAGATCCTTGAGGTAAGTCCTTCCATCTTCCTATTCTCAATCAAAAATGAAAATAGGGGAAATCTGAGATTAGATAGAGATTGAAGTTCATAAGAACTCCATGGAAAAAACCTAGATCTAGATGTTTTTAGGCTCCCAAATCATAGTATGTTAGTCTTACATGTTAGTAGAGTGCTTTGGTGAGTGAGGTTTGTGAAGTTATAGGCTTAAAATCGAGTTTTGGAGGTTGAGGGAGATGGGTTCGAGAAAAATTGCCAGAGTCAGATTCTATTCGGGGGAGACCGGTTCCGTATACCACGGGAGACTGGTCCCCGAAAGTCAGTAGGGTGTCGCAGAGGTGGGGTTCCGGTCCCCCATACTGCGGGAGACCGGTCCCCAATAGGCAATATAGTACCCCAATAGGGCGGGTACCGATCCCCCATACCGTGGGAGACCGGTCCCTCCTAGTTTTTTTTTGGCAAAGTTTGGGATTGCTTTGGGGAAAGTTCAGGGGTTCGATCGTGGAGTCTTCAAGAGTATTTTTTTAAGGTTTTGGAGTGTCTAAAGAACCTTAGTGAGCTAAGATAATCAAAATCAACTCGCATCTTTTAGTTTATAATTCAATTATATTGTATTTTGTTCTAAATTAGTAAAAAATAGAATATGTGAGGAGCCAGGTTATTCAATGACACCTTTGTAGGTGCTTGTGGGCTCCGTACTTGGTGAGTGTGTAGATACCTTTTTATTACATGTCGATCCTCATACGTGAATAGATGCTTGGTGGTGATATTCTACACCTATGTGTTTCCTTGTCTGTTTTTATGTGCATTGCACGATTCGTTTCAATGAATGATTATGTGGCTTACCTGTGAAATATAAATGGAAGATCATGCCTTACTTATGATAGCTTATGTTGTTGGATTACATAAAAGCATGTTGTATTTGTGCTAGTTGCTTCCCGTTTGGGACTAACATGAAGGCATGATTACTTGATTTTTTGATTTATCATTCTTAGCATTCATATTGAGTATGCTAGAGTATTGTGGCATGATGGCATGCAAAATGTATCATGTGTTAGAAGTCTTGCATAAAAATGTAAGAAACGTAAAGAGGATTGTGATGAAAAATAAGATGGGAGAATCCCACAGAAATTGATGAACATTTGATATATAATAATTTGTACCACCCGACATACTTTTAATAAGTCCGGAATGCCATAATGTGGTGGGGCTGTGGAGGTCATGGTTCCAACGGGATAACCCATGATGTTGGGAATCTAACCATTTGATGTGATTGAAAGAACTTGATTGATTCGTCCTTAACAGACAGACATGCTTGTGTGTCGGGGCTGTGGAGGCTGTGAATCTAATGGTGGCCATGTGCAACATTGAGATTTAACCATGGACATGATAAATAAAATATCAAGAAAGAATGGAAGGGATAAAAATCCTAAAGATGCCAAATGAGAAATTAATACATGAGCATTATATGCATGACACACATCTTCAGCCTTACTTGTATGTGGAATGTTATCTTTTCCTTATGATGATTTGTATATATTGATTGTTTAATATCTGACACTCATAGATATCTTTTGTTGTTTTCTATTTCACAATCTATATCTAAGTTTGGACGCTTAGCGAGTTCACTACAAGTCAGGCGTGTGCTACTTTGATGAGAGACTTATATGATTATTTTCTTGTTGGAATTGTTTCCCCTTGTTCTTCTTACGTCAATAGTTAGTGAATAGTTGTAAGAATGTTTTAACCTTTCTAGGGAGTTGATTGTAGTATTTAAGAAAGTTGTTTTCATTATAGACCTTTATGTTTTTATATCTTTTGACTTATTACTTGAGGATCATATTATTCAGAGATTTTATTTTAATCTTCCGTTGTATACTTGAGTTACTGTGCCCATTGGGCTATCATTGAGGATGTTGGCAATCTTGTGAGTCATTTAGTCATTATTCTGTAGCCGGTTCACCTTTTTACAATGGATTTTCGAGTCGAGTCATGACACCATTGCACCTTTTTCCTAACTAGTTCCAATAATTCAACCCTTTCCAAAAGATAATAAATCTATAACCTCAATCCTTCATTCTATTAAATTATTTTATTTAATTAATAATTAAATCAAATAAATGGAACAAGTGTGACAAGGATGCATCACACTTGCATCCTTTTCAATCACCACAACAGAACAATTTCAAGGGAGATGAAGGGGTATCCCACTTACACCCTTAGCAAGTATTATAAAAGAAGAATTACAAAATATTGCCTCAATCATCGATGAGAGTGGGTAAATGTACAATCTCTAAAAAGTCAAAATTTCTCCGCTTTCGCTACCTATATGAATGTGAAATAATAGAATTAATTAGGTAACTAAACAATATTAACTAAACAATATGGTGGCGAATTCACATGTAGGACAATTTCCATAATTTCACCAATTTGGTTTAGGATCAAATACCAACACATTCAATGTCATAACATACATCAACAAACTCCTTGATACTCTAATTAGTCAATTACACGATCAATTTTACCAACCGAAGGATCTAGGACCAAAAGCCCCAAATTGAATTTTAGGTCAAAATACTAATTGCATGAAAATTGGGAATTTTTCTCAAATCACAAAATTAAACCCCAAAGACCCGACCCATCATTTATCTCACCTCAAATATTGCATATCACCCATCAATTTCAATTTACCAAGAACCCCAAATTCAAAATTTTAAGAAAATGAAAATATCGAAGCCCTTGGTGGCAAAAAATACTGAAATCCTACCTTAAGGAGATAAAAATACTAAAACTCTACGTAAGGATCCTTCACAACAATGGTTGAAATGCAACTCAACGCGTAAAGTAAAGAACAATCTACAAAGTTGAAGAAGAGATGCATTGAAGAGAGAAGGAAAAGGAGGTGAGAGATGTGCGGTAGAGAGAGAGAAAAGGGAACAAATGAGTTTTAGGGCAAGATCCCAAAAACTCTGAAATTAATACACACCTCAGAGTTTAATAGCCGAACCAGGTACGACTATTCCCAAAGAGAAAAGTAGTATTGATACTTCCTTCCCAGTTGCATGAATTAATCAAGCTTTACCTATAGCGCGACACTACCATACCAGTAATGAAATCTCAATATCTACCTAACACGCATGACTACCTGTTGTCCAAGACCTCATCTAAGACTGCTACCGGTAATTCCTCACCTCCATAGCCCACTGAGCACATCACTACTGATACTCATACATGCAACTATTGGTAGTTGGACCTATGATTTTTTTGTTGTTCACCAAGCTCGGGGGCTTGTTGGGCTTACCCCTCGTCCGGCCCTGGAAATATAGAAGGTTAAAATGGCTATTTTGTCTTGTATTTTTAAGTTGTGTTTAAAGTTTACATAATACATTTTTGAACACAAATCCAGACAGAGGTGTTCAGAACCATCCAATACGAGAGGGATCCTTGTTATTTTTCGAATCTCATGTGAATCGGACGGTTTCGGACCACACATGCATCGAACGGTTCCAGACAATTAGTGTCCAGATCTGTGTTCCAAAGTCTCTTCCAATTCTTGCTCAGCAAAATAAAGGGGACACATGCCTAACTACAAGCAGGAAAAATAAAGCCTAACCATACGTAGAATACACATGAATGCATTTCCAATAGGTTCATACTGTACAAAGCTTAAGCTTTCTATGGTATACAAAAGCCTGTTAAGCAAATCCATACATTTTCCTGTACAATCACTACTTCCTAGCACGTGTAATTGACAGGGAAAACCCATCCAACTTCTTAGGAATCCTGTCAAGAAAACGGACACTTCGACTTCATTCCAGCAGTTCAGAAAGTAAAATCTACTACTTTCTGATGGGTACACGTTCAAAATATCAGAGCATCACAGACACCTGCATTTGCTCCACATACAGAAATCGTGTTGGCATTCACATTAAGATATGCTTTGGTGACAGAAACAATGCTTTTGGAGTCGAAGGCTGGCGATTTACTTCGTAGGCTGGACCAGAAACTGAACAGATGGATAGCAAGACAAAATCATTGGCAGCTCAATATCTGAAGGATCTATTGCTGGAAGTGCCATATATATATCCTCTGTAGAGAATGGAATGCTGCAACAGGGCAACAAAACTGTAAGGTAAATCCCAATCAGGAGGGCAAAAGCATCTGGATAAAATATACCTCAACTGTGACATTTTTCAAATTATGAGCCACATTCATGGACGTCTCCAAAAGGCCAAATCATTTTATGTGAACATTCTGTTTATACAGCATTAGTGTTTTACTAGGCATTAAAGAGTATAAATCACCATATGCAAGCATGGCGCTCGAGAAAGAATGACAACCACTGGGTTCTTGCCAATTTTTCATCATTTAGAAATTCAAATACCCAAAGCTTTAAGTCGCATGCTAAGAAGTCAATGGTCTGAACACTATCCTTATTCATGATAATATTGACAAAGTTGCCCAAAATATATTGTCACGACCACTGTTCTAAAAGGCCCCGTCTGGGGCCGCCTAGACCCCGCCTAGGCGATAGTGGTCCGTCTAGGTGTCACCTAGGTGCTAGGCGGTAGTGGTCCGACACGAATAAGAAAAAATATCATAGATTTGATAATCAAATCAAACTAAATAGAGTCTTAAGTCATAAATATTTATATATTTGATGTTATAGAAAAGTTTCATGTATTATTCATTGTTGTATTAAGTAAATATTAATTCTCTTAATAAATAAATAACCGCCTAGCCCCTGTCTAGACCCTTAGGCGCTAGGCCCCCTCGACTGCCCGCCTAGCGCCTTTTAGAACATTAGTCACGACCTAGAATTTTGTATTATATTTCCGGGAAGTTTCATAAATATTTATCGAAGATGTTTCAATCAATGTTTTCAGGGGCGAAAGCACAAGGCGAGGCGGTTGGACTGTTACGGGGTGAAGCGTAAGCCCCGAGGCGTTGAGGCGTAAGCCTTTTGAGTTTTTATTTTTAAAATTTATAATAACTAAAATTAATTACATTAACACAAATTTACTAATAAATCAAAAATAAATAGATGAAAGTTCTCCAAAAAAATCAAGTCATAAATAATACTTTAATAACCTAATTTCAAAAAAATAACTTAAGTTTCTATCCCTCTACTACCTTTGTATATTTCCACACAATTATTCTTTTAATTATTTAATTATTGGAGTCATCCATCCCTATAAAATAAAAATAAAAAACAGAGCACAACAAAAGGCAAGCAGAGAATACTATTACTCTAAATATATGTGATTACTGTTCACACTAAATAAATATCACTGAATAAATTAAAAATATAAATTACGTGATCGACTCGAAAGATCACTCTGTTAGCAGCCAGTGCCACGGGGAAACAAAGCAAGAGACAAAGTGGCATATATGGGGCACGTTCCGTGGATACTTCTTTTGACAATTCATTTTGTGGGGCCTATTTTGAATTCCATTGTGATGATCCAAACCTTTCACGATATTTAAATTGATAATATATAAGACAATGTAAAAATTCAGCTCAATCGGATATCAGTAAAAGCTTGATCCAAACAGTTTCACAGAAAGTTTGATATTGCAAAACTATTTGGATCAAAATCTTACCGATATCAGATAATAAGTGGTTGGTCCTTGAAATCATCAAGGGATGTTATGACGGGTATCTTAAATCTTTAATATTATAAAGGCAAGATAAGTTAGAAATCTTTAATTTGGAAAGATAAATAGTATGAAAGAAGCATAAGCTTGGTGAAGAATATGACGAATGATTTAAAAGGAGAATCCATCAGACATCTCGTTGCATGTGTCCTAAGGGTCCACGACACAAGCACTATTCGTCAAATTTACATATATAGTATTTGATTAGAGGTTTTCTTACTGAGCAAGTGGTTTTGCTCAGTCAATCAGTTTCAAGTCTTGATTCGCAACAGTTGGCCGGATTTCATAGCATGCTTGGTGATCATGTGATGGAGATTGAAGTTGGTCTTTCTTCATACATTCTCATTGTATTGTAAAGGAATGTTGTAATTTAATTCCTTTATCTCCAGTTGGAAAATTGTATTAAATTTCTTTATGTTAGAGTTGTATTTATTTATGCCGCATACAAGAAATGTTGTTTCAAATTCATGTTGTGAATGCTTTAATCATGTACATTGGGATATTATGACATCATTCTTCCCTCTGTATATTATGTTCCTAATTTTGCCTATAATCTTATTTCTGTCAGCTGTCTTGCAAAAAACCTGAAGTGTGTCGTTGTTTTCTCACCCGATCATTGTTTCTTTCAGGACCTGACTTCAAAGAAGATTTTTGGCAAGGGATATGAGTGTGATGGCCTCTACTATTTTGGTGATCCTGCATCTTCCCGAGTGTCCTCATCTAGCCTGCAAGCTTCTGTTTTACCAGTTTCTGATTCTTCCCGTTTTTCTCTTGAAACATTAGATTTATGGCATGCTCGTTTAGAACATACAAACTTTCAGTATTTATGTCAGATATTTCTACCTTTGAATAAAGCTTGCAAGGATTTTAAATGTGTGACTTGTGAATTGTCAAAACATACTCGCAATACTTATATTCCTCGTATGCACCGTGCACCTAGTGCCTTTGATCTCATTCACACGGATGTATGGGAACCCTCTTCTGTCACGGCCTTATCCCAACACCGTTATTATGTCACATTCATTGATGATTACACACGTTGTACTTGGGTTTATTTGATGAAGAAAAAGTCCAAAGTATTTACTCACTTTACTCATTTTCTGCAAATGATTAAAACCCAATATCATACTATTGTGTGTAATATTCGGTCTGATAATGGTCGAGAATATCTAACAAACGAGTTTCGATCTGAACTTAACAAAAAAAGTATTCTCCAACAACTCACTTGTCCTTACACTTCTGAGCAGAATGGTGTGGCAGAACGTAAAAACCGTCATATTATGTATGTGGTTCGATGTCTCCTACGCGGTATGAGTGTACCGAAATATTTTTGGCATCTTGTTGTCCTTACTGCCACCTATCTTATAAATCGCACTCCTAGTCGGGTACTACAAGACAGGACCCCTTTTCATGTCATTCAACCTACTAGTACCCTCTTTCCAATTTTTCCGCGTGTCTTCGGGTGCACTTGTTTTGTTCAAAACCGCAATCCCACCCGTACCAAACTAGATGAAGACGTTCGCTGCATCTTCTTAGGGTATTCTTCCATGTCCAAAGGATATAGATGCTATGATCCTGTCACTAGTCATTTCTATCACTATTTGGATGTTACTTTTTTGGAAACTGTTGCCTTCTTTTCAGGTACTACCCCTTTGCAGGGGCCCACTATGGAGACTTGTGTGGAAGATAACACTGTTCTTCCACGACCTGTTCCTATACTTGATCCTCCTTTGCCATCCTCATCTCCTTCCTCTGGTGGGTACCTGCCTCCTATCATCACCACTGATCCCTCACAAAGTATACTCTCGCCGTCCGCGCTCTCAGGATCCTCCGCCACAACCTTCTTCGGACACAGGTACTGATTCTTCTCCTTTAATTTCTAATATTGCTTCTCTCCGTTACCCTACTCGTGTCCATCACCCCCCGCTCGTTATCTTTTAGCTGAAAGCACTAACCATCCTATCTCCAAGTATATTTTCTATCAGAGCCTTTCAGATTCTTATCAGGCTTGTCTCCGCAGAATTGATTTTGTCCCTATTCCATGATCTGTTCATGAGGCTCTCCAGAATCCAAAGTGGGTGAATGCTATAAAAGCGGAAATGGATGCCCTTCAGCAAAATCAGACTTGGGAGCTTGTCGATCTACCCGTTGGTACACGCACAGTTGGCTGTAAGTGAGTTTTTAGTGTGAAGTATCTGGCAGATGGCTCTATAGACCGATATAAAGCCCGCCTAGTTGCAAAAGGCTACACTCAGATTCCGTGTAAGGACTTTGGTGCAACCTTTTCCCCAGTGGCTAAACTAACCATGGTTCGTCTTCTGGTCTCTCCTGTTGTTTCCTATTCTTGGCAGCTTCATTGACTGGATATCAAGAATGCATTCCTCAATGGTGATCTGTCAGAGATTATATACATGGATCTGCCACCGGGTTTTCGGGCTAAAGGAAAGTGTTCAGGAAAAAATTGTCGTCTTCGAAAAACCCTTTATGGCCTTAAGCAGTCCCCCCGAGCATGGTTTAGTCAATTTAGTGATGTGGTTCTGACTATGGGATTTGTTCGATGTCACTCCGATCATACTTCTTTATTCGACACCATTCTTAGGGTTAGTGTATTATCACCTTCGTTTATGTTGATGACATTATTATTATTGGCAATGATGCATCTAGTATTGCTAAAGTGAAGACGGATCTTGAGTTGTCTTTTGATATTAAGGTTTTGGGTCATTTGCGGTATTTTCTTGGCATTGAGGTTGCTCGGTCTCGCCAAGGTATATCACTATCTCAGCGAAAGTATAGATGCAGATTATGCAGGGTCAAAGAGTGATAGACACTCTACTTCTGGTATATGCACTTTTCGTGGTATTCATCTCATATCATGGAAAAGTACGAAACAAGCTGTTGTTTCACAATCTTCCGCCGAGGTCGAGTACCGTGCAATGTCTTAAGGTACTTGCGAGATTCTCTAGCTCCGTTCTGTTCTGACTGAGTTGAAATTTTCTGTGATAGACCCGTCTGACCTGTTCTGTGATAATAAATCCGCTATTATGTTATCTTCTGTCTCTATTCTGCATGAGAGGACAAAACACATAGAGGTTGATATTCACTTTATTCGAGAAAAAGTTCGTTCGGGTATTATTACCCCAAACTTTGTTCTCTCATCTGGTCAAGCCGACGACATGTTCACTAAGTCCATTTGTCCTTCATTACTTCATTCATCTCTTGTCAAACTGGGGCTCATTGATATCTTCGCCTCAGCTTGAGGGGGGAGTGTTAGAAATAGAGATTATTAGCCTTGATTAGGAATTTTATTTTTGGTTATGTTGACCAAATCATTTCCTTGTAAATAAATTTGATTGATTGTATTTCCATAGGAGAATGTTCTCCTCCTGTATAAATTAGGACTCATTGTACATTGATTTAATATATCAATACAAAACTCTATATTCTTTTATAACAATCTCTTGAAACACAATAGCACAAACTGACCAAATAAACAAGCAGAACAGTTATCTCAACGAGGCTATCATTTCTGTGAAACAACCCCAGATGATAATAGGTGAAAGTAGTTTACCTCAAATCATCGTCCAACAAAAAAGAATTTGAGGTTAGATTCTGGGCGTCCTTATTCAAAATCTCCCTCATCTGAGCAACTACCTGTGTAGCCAAACAATTTTCAGAAACCATGGAGCAACATTGTATCCAATTAACAAAAAACAGGCAAGGAACTTAAACTTGCCTCGTTAGATACACTATGAGTCCCATATTTATCATCCCAGTACATAGTACTTATTCGATATATTTGCCTAACAGTCAATACCTGCCCAAGGTGGTGATCAAGATAAGTGAAATACAGAAAATGAACTACGATAATTAAGAAGTGTCCAGATTTCAGTACCATAAGATCTTACCGGACATAAATCTTGTCTTATTTCGTCCAGGGACTTTTTCCTTTTTTGATGTATCACCTAAGTGATTTACAAGGCCCTAGGAATAAATACAGCTCTAAAATTTAAATCAATACAACATTCAATTGCAGGTGTAGCTCATACCAGAAAGCCAACAGCTTGTCTAATATAATTTAGCTCGTGCCATGAGGTTCCTGCAAACTGCGTTTAGAGATGACACAGATTTAGTCACAAAATGTTCAATCTCTGAAGCACATGCTTACTACCAACAGAAGAGGAACACTCTATTTACCTCCTCTGTCGTTCCAGCAATCCATTTTTCTAGTTCCACTAGACCAGATTTCACATATTCTCCATTTGAAAATGTGCAACATTCTCGTCGCAGTAGCAGACTGAGAACAAAAGTTTTAGCTCAAGACCAAAGTCGAATTGATCGTCAATGGAAGAACCAAATGAACTCTAGGATCTAAATTATGTACCTGTTGAAAAGGGATATGTTGATGAAAGAAAAAATCTGGGTAGCAATCTTACGGATGAAAAATGAAGGTACCTAGAACCACATTTACTTGGGTTAAAATCCAAGAGTCTGGCCACAACAATCAATAACACAGCATAACAGAGAAAAACGGCCCATTAATGACTACCCCGTGTGCAGATACAAAAGAGTTTGGTTGAAAAATCAACAAAAGCTCTACATACAGAGCGATTTACAAACAATTAAGTTGCTCTTGTTAAGCTTTACAGGGTTACTTGGGATCTACTGACAAACCAAAACAGTAAGCACGGATGCACCCTAGTAATCCATCTTTCAACCCCTCATTTTCTTTCCAAATATATTGCCAAAACACTAATTTGCCAATTGAGTAGGGATTCCTAAACTAGAGACTAGAATTTCCACTCAATATGGAGAATGATTTCTTACATGCCAATATAATAAATATAAATGCAACAGCAATTATTATTGTGTATGCATACCGAAACTTTATTAATTTGTTGGTGAATTCCTAATAATGTTTTGTGACCCGCATCATATATGAAAATTGCCATGTCGGCAAGTTCCTTTCATGTCGTATAATGGTTCCAAGTCTGTATTTTTGCTTCTAGACGGTAGTTTCCATTGATACAACACCATCTCACTCAATCGCATCAATTAGTCATCAACCGAAAATGGTTGCAACACCCTTCCACGATAAACAGTGTCATTCTACAAATGGAACTAATTGATACAGAAATACATAATTTTGCATAATTAAAAATCTTGTAATTTGTTTAAAATCGCGAGTAAATGTGCAATAGAAGAATGGTTCATGAAACACATAAAAACGAAAACAATGTCAGGCGTACATGATTTTCACGTAGCCGACTCATAAGAGAACCCAAGAATTTGGTGATGCCATCCCACTGACTACTTGGTGACTGCTGAGGAACACTGCCAGGTGTTCTAGATGACTTCCCACCGTGGACTCGTTGAAGTTTAGGTGCCTTTAAAGATGCAGAAAAAACATAAGAAGACATAGTAAACAAATGAGAATTGAGATGATAGGAATCGTTGAATTTATTCACACAATATAGATGAAATTAAACCTAATTTTCTATTCAAACAGTCATCAGATAGCAGAGAATCAAGAAGCATATTACAACACTTAACCTAATTATGAAACACAACCAAAAATATAGGTGGGGGAAGAGTAGCAATCAGAACAAGCTTATCGCTGAGAAATGTGAAGGTAAACGACAAGCAAATCATTCACCTGAATGCATAAACCCAAGAGCGGTGATATTTCTTTCTTCAAATTATCTCGAATCAAACCAAAAATCTTCTCCACACAAGCAGTTAATTGCTGTTTAAAAAATATGGCTGGATATCTTGCTTCCACATTTGAAATACCATCCTCAAATCCAATGTACTTGAAGGGAGATTTTAGGCCCTGGGAAGAAACAGGGATATCTCAATTCCAGCAAATTAATATAGAACAATTTTCATAACAGAGAAGTTACAAAGCATAACTCGGGAAAATTATTATACATGGAGACAAAAAACATAGTCGATCATAGTCGATCAAGTAATAGAAATCCCAAGTGTGGTCCACCTCTGTCATGGTTCCTACTTTTTATTCAACAATCTAATTCAATGTCAATACTCTCTTTAATGTCAAGAAATGTTAGCAGTCGTGTCTTAGTGTTACTGAGGTAGTTTGTAAGGGTATAGATGATGTTGTGGAATAGAATGAGAAAACGTGTTTAGGGTAAGAACAAACCCTAACACAATGTATTTATATTAAGGGAAATTCTATATACAACCCTTAGATGTCTAAGTAAACCCATTTCTAAATAAAACCATAACCAATTAATATAAATTTTCATTCTTCTAAATGCAGCCCAATAAATGTCTTAAAATACCGCACGTGCAATTGCCCTTTAAGAAGGGACTTGAAATTAGATAAATTCCCTTTCAAATTTGAATTAACCGTCAGTCTTCACCCTCCTTTGCCTCTGCTCTCAAACTCTCAGTTGACTCCCTCCTCCTCTGCTCCGAAACACGTTTGGCACCCTTCTCTCTCACACACACACGCACGCGCACGCGCCCATCCACCCACACATTATAGTTGTTGCTCCCACATATGCCGCATGGAAGGCGGTAGATGCCCGTATTCGTTGAGTTATGGAATAGTATGGAGGTCCAGAATGCTGACTCCCTGATGTTTGTCGATACGGCCATCCAGGAGTGGACAACCAGGTGTGTACAGAGGCACAGAAGTTGTATTCGGGTGTGAATAACCTTCGTCGTACATATGATCTTCATCCGTCTTTCTGTTCTATATTGCAGGGTGATTTATCATTGGAAGACTTATGCTCAGTTCTGCTGTATTTGTAACGAGCTTAATGTCTGCGAGCCCCTTTCCACTGATATCCAAGTTGTGCGTGTAAATATAACTTTTTGTATTTTGGTGTATATTCGATGTATCCCATATTTTAGGTAGCATCCCGTAATCTAGGGATTTGAATTGCATAGTCTAGGGATTTGATTAGGGATTTGATCAGTTTGATTTATGATAGGACTGATTACATCTTTTGACTATTTATACTCACCCTTGTAATTACATAATCCATTGAGAAATACACATTCAGTTTTTGTAATATGGTATCAGAGCCACTCTAAATCGTAATACTGATAACATACTAATCAATCCCTATCGATCTCAGTTTGCATCTCCCTTGGTCACTCTCTCAACCTCACTCACAGATCAGTCCCTCATCTCCCTCTCTCAGATCCTCTGCATAGCTAATTAGGCGATTTGTTGACTGCATCTGTGATCCCATTTACAGATCTTTGTCTGCATCAGTCATTGCCGATTCTGCGATCACTATTCAGACTTCTGCAACCTCTGTCATCACTGATTCTGTGATTTATTTCTGCATGTGTGATCTCTAATATTTTTGGGGATCTCTGACTTCTGCCTCTGCGATATTTCTGTCTGCATCTGCGATCTCCAGTACTGCTTGTGGGTTCTTTGACATCTGTCCTCTGCAATCTGCATATGTTTTTGTGGTTTCTGCACTCTGCTTCAGCCTCTTTGGACAACATCCGGATCTGCAACTCGTAAGATCCTTGTTGAAACTCCATCATTGCAGTTAAAGCTCCGGCAAGTGCTGTTTCTACTTACTGACCTCATATCTGCTCCTCCAGAGTATTCTTTCACTCCGACGAAGCTCGTCACTCGATGATCATCCTCGACCCTCGCCGCCCACTGGATCTTGAGTTGAAGCCACCGGCGAACGACGTTTGTGCTCCAAAGCACTCCGGCGATCCTCCAACAACACTCGTCGGACCTCCAACCATCCTCACCAATTTCCAAAACAACCTCCCGACCGTCCAACAACCCTATTTATGGCAGCACCAACGTCCAATAGTGTTCCACCCTCTCCTATGTTTAACTAATATCAGCAGTACAAAGCATTTATGACCGCCATTCATGAGATCTCTTCCCAAGCTTCTGCCATGACTACCACTCACTCAGGTTTGCATGGCTCTTCTGCCAAAGGTATCTTACCCACCACTTGGATCTTTGACTTTGGCTGTTCTCACCATATGACTCTTGATTTGTCCCTACTTAGCCACTGTGTTAACCCCGTTTCTCCTATTAATATTGTCACTGCAAATGGCTCTCACATGCATGTAAAATATATTGGCTCTATTCTACCAACTAATTCATTTTCACTATCCATTCCTGATGTCTTTTATATTCCCCAGTTAATTTTAAGCCTTCTTTCAATTTTCCAATTACCTTACTCCGGTTTTGACATTCGCTTTTCTTCTTCTAGTTGTGTTGTGCAAGATTAGGTGTCCAAGAGGCAGATTGGGACCGGACGTAGAGTTTGTGATCTCTATATCCTGGAAAGCTTGCATATTCCGACAGAGCCATCTCCCTTAGTAGCATCATCCTTTTGCTTAGATCAACATTCCATCCCTTTTTATTTTTGGCATTATCAGTTAGAGAATTTGTTTAGTGAGCATCTCAAACTTTGAGATAAGTCTATCTTCTTGGAAAAACTTTCAATTAGTGACATTTTTAAGTGTAGTGTTGTAAGTTGGCAAAAATGTCAGCCTTACCTTTTAATAAAAGCACGCATGTTTTCACTTCTATTTTTTAACTTGTCAATACTAACTTATGGGGACCATCTCCAGTTCCCACTAAAGGTGGTTCTATTTACTATGTTTTCTTTGTCGATGATTATAGTCGGCATACTTGGGTTTAATTGTTGACACACAAATCTGAGTTCTACAAAGTTTATCGTATATTTTATGCTATGGTTCATTAAAATTCTTCGGTCTGATTTGGGTGAAAAATACAATCTTTCTGAGTTTGTGGTATTCCTAGAAACATATGGGACTGTTCATCAATCCTCTCGCTCTGACACTCCTGGTCAAAACGGTACATCTGAGCAAAAACATCGTCACATCCTTGACACCACTAGGTCTCTCCTACTGTCATCTTTTGTACCTTCTATATTTTGGGGAGTGATCCTCAGAGCAGCCTATCTTTTGAATCAGATGCCTACTCCACTTCTTTCTGGGAGCTCTCCATATGAGAGTCTGCATGGCGAGGTTCCTAATTATTGTCTTCTTCATGTGTTTGGTTCTAGATGTTTTATCCTTCCCAAGAAAAAACGCACTAAGCTTAGTGCCCGTTGTGTCTTGTGTGTCTTTTGGGGGTATGGAATTAATCAGAAGGGTTATCGGTGCTATGATCCAGTCACCAAAGAATTGTACTTCTCTAGGCATGTCACATTACTTGAGTGTCTGTCATATATCACGCTTCCTCGCAAAATTGCTCGGATATCCAAGAAGAATTTGATTTGTATCGACCCTTTCCCCATAGATGTTTTTGTCGAATAATATACCTCCACTCTTGAGGTATCTGATATTTCTGTTGCTCCCCGCTCCTCAACTACACCCCATCCTCCCCCTACTATCTGGAAATTTGTTTCTCCATTCCCTCTAACCTACTCTCATCGATCTGCAGCACCTACGCCACTGACTCCTAACATTCTGGCTCCCAAATTTAACTTGGTGTCCCTTGATCCGCCTTTTCACTAGTATCACCGCCGTGAAAACTGCAAACCACTGGTAAGATATAGTTTCTCTAACACTTATTTTCGTTATCCTATCATTCTTTTCTATCGTTTTACACTTTTTCTTTGAGCCTAGGTCCTACAAAGAGGCTTGTAATGATCCTCATTGGGTGGATGCCATAAATGCCGAACTTATTGCTCTTATTAAATTGGACACTTGGGATCTAGCTTCCCTTCCAGATGGAAAAATCTCATTGGTTGCAAATGGGTCTACAAGGTAAAGACATGACAATTTTACTAGGACACGAGAAAACAAAGTTAAAATAATGATGCAAAATATTAACGGTGAAAAATGACGTGAAATAGAAATATTACTGAAAAACGCGGAAGCTAGGGCCAATACCTAGAGGGGGGTGAATAGGTTGGCCAATAAAAGTCAATCAGGTTCTCTTTTTAACAAACAAATCAATTATTAATGATCTATGACAAACTAAATTATAACAATGATAAATATGCAAGAGATAAAGAAGGAAGGGACAAGAGCATCACAATACAAGATTTATAGTGGAAACCACTTAGGCATTAAATGATCCCTAAGTGTAAAACCACTAACCTACTCTACGATTTTACTATTAATAGCAAAGATTTAGGATACAGAAGTTACCGACTTTTACCACAAGCCCACCTAGCTCCAAATATCCTTAGCTCCCTGAGCCTCTTCTACTATCCAATAGTATCCACAATGCCCCACATCGATCTCTGACTCACAATCGGCTCCGGAGTGCTCTGGCCACAAGTAGATAGGTCTTCAACGCAATATAGCTCCAAATAAAGAAAGAGTGACGAATGAAACACGAACACTAGATACGATAACTATATAGTCGAATGAAATTATAGGACTTGGAAGCATAAAGACAATCACAACTATGGTGATAATACTACACAATTCACAAGAATGGATCAAGGTGTATCACCCAATAAAAAATCCTAGAGGAAACTTTAATATGATCCACTACACAATCTCACAATGTAATTAACTAAGGATAAAGCAAAGGCTACAATGAAACCCTAAAAAGAGATTGATATTAAAGCCCTAGACAATTCCAGGAGACAATAAGAACTCAATCAAAAATATGATGTGGATTCAAAGCTAACTCTCAAAATCAATAGACTAGATCAACCTAGCCACAACCACCTTCAAAAACAATAAAAGATTCCAAGTTCTTGGAAATCTTAGAATGACTCAAATGCAAAATAATACACCAAGATCCCTAGAGATATAATCTAGTAAGAGACACTAGGATTACCTTGATGATCCACAAGAATGGAAACAAAAGTCAAAAGCAAGAGAGAGACCTTCAATGGAGGCTCCAAGAAGATCAAAGCACCACAACCACAAGAGTTCTTCAAGCATACAATATGTTCTTTTGCCTCTCAAAGAGATTAAAAACAAGTTTATATATGAGGAGGCAATTAGATATGAATTAGGGCTTCAAAAATAATATTAATATACCAAAACGCCCTTAATGAAAAGATAAACCGACTTAGAAATCGATTAGGTCCGGCCATTTTTTAAACAACGTGGAACCCGTAACCGGTTACGGGGCGACGCGCAACTGGTTCCCAAATGAAGTGAAATCTGATTGAAAACAAGGAACATCCACAACCGGTTCCGGGAAATGAAAAACCGGTTCCGGGAAATGGAAAACCGATTCCCGGATCATCGCAACTGGTTCCCAAGAGAAGAGAACCGGTTCCCAAAACAACTGGATAAAACAAGAAATAAAAGAGTGACCACCAGCAGCTTGCGCAACCGGTTCTGGATCCAGGGCAACTGGTTTTCGAACGAGCGCAACCGGTTCCCGGGTGCTGGAAACCGGTTCCGAGATGACAAAGGCTTGAAACTGAAGGAAGAGTGAAGCAGCAACAAGTGC
>NMUG010001402.1:0-18008 GCA_002855965.1 Monotropa hypopitys | reverse complement strand
ATATATATATATTATATATTATATATTACGTATCCGGTGGGGTACATGTCCTTACCACTGGGGCTGGTGTAGTGGCCCTTGGATCATTTCTAGTGGCTATCCTAGTATGTACCCAAGGTATCAGATCTGACTTTAACGGTTAGTCACCGGACGTTAATGACTCTTGGCTATTAAGGTACGCGTATAAATAAATATGGTGTGGTGTGGTGTTGGTGTGGTGTTGGTGTGGTGTTGGTGTGGTGTTGGTGTGGTGTGGTGTTGATCTATATAAGATCTTTTACTGGTGTTGGTGTTCCCACGAGTTGGTAAAAATAATGGTGTTTATAAATTAAATATAAATGGTGTTGGTGATAAGTTTAAAGGAGTTAAAATGGTGATTTTTGGTGTTGAGTATAAAAGGAGATAAAACTGTATTTTGGTGTGAGTAAAAGAGAAAAAGGGTGTTTGAGTTATATATATATATAAGATGTATAAAAAGGTGTTGTGTGAGTTTAGTAAAGGTGATTTCATAAAAAGGAAATGATTTTGGGGAAAAGGGTGTGTGTGTGGTTTTAAAAAGAGATGGTGATCCTTAGTTATTTTGACTTCTTTTCTTTATGCTTTTCATTTTAGTATTCATCAGCCGTCGTTGCTGATACACGCTTGTGTTTCTTTCTTTTAGGTGCTTGGAGCTAGTGTCCCAGTCCAGTCCAGCTGACGTGTCGTGTGGTGTCGTAACAGTGTTGTGAGTCTTTTACTCTTTTTTTTCCTTTGAGTCTGTTGTTGTTTATCGAGTTGTAGTAGTGGTGTTTGGCCTTGAGCCAGGTTGTTGTTGTAGTGTTGTTTCAGAGTTGTGTAGCAGCAGTGTTGAGTTGTGTTGGTCATGTGCCAGAGTTGTACTTTTTCTTTTCTTTGAGTCGTTGTATCATCTGGAAATTTATAACTAGATCAGTTATGTTGGTTTTATATTATTTATTTCAATTGTCGTGTTCAGTTGTCATGTTGTGTTTTGAGTTTAGTTTTTGCTTGGCCGTCGCGGCCGTCCCTTAATGACCGTCATTATCTGGTTATCAGGGACGGGGTCGCGACACACGGAGAGCCCTCAAGTAGCTCTGTGCCGGAGGGATTGTCTGCCATAGGAGGAGGCTCGCCCTAATGTATTCTAGTAGAAGAGGGTAGCAAGTGGAGTAGAGGAATTGATCAACTCGGCCAAACAATTTTTTTTGTTGATCGAGCTTTCTACCAAAAAAAAGCGATGCAAGATATTGATTCTAACGAGTGAATTTCATCCATTTACGGAGAAGGGACACTATCGGGTACGCCTGACAGAGAGAATTGCTTGCAACGCCAAAAGGCGTTTGACAAAGCTAAGATATATCTACTCAATCCTCCCATCCAGGCACCGCTAACGCCCTTTATGCTTGTGGGCACTCCTTTTGATACTCTATTTTTGTGGGGCCTATTCTGAATTCCACTGTGATGATTCAGAACGTTCACGATGTCTAAATTGATAAAATATAGTACCCTGTAAAAATTCAGCTCAATCGAATATCGATAAGAGTTTGATTTGCAAAACACCAGTTTCTGACAAACTTTCTACAAAACTGTTTAGATCAAACTCCTACCGATATCCGATTGAGCTGAATTTTTACAGGGTCCTATATATTATCAATTCAAATATAACGATTTAGATCATCACAGTGGAATTCAGAATAGGTCCCCTATATATATCACACAGAGATAGAGAGATAGAGAGAGACTCAACCCTTTGCCATTCATCACTTCATCTGAATATCAATACGCAAGATGCTAATTAGAAAGAACACAACTGGGAAATTTTTAAAATCCATGTTCACTGATCTGACAGTAACTTTACAGTGCTGTCCAACAAACACAATAATCCGTCGTCCAGGTTTAACCAATTGTGAAACACAAGGCCTTAATCACAATGCTCATAGAACTGTTGGATTCAAGTAAAATAAAGAAACAATGTTTTTTCGAACTCTCTTTTATTTTATGACTACTGATTTCAGAATCAAAATGTCCAATTCCATGTTTTTAGCATTCTGATTTAATCCGACTTCATACAGTATAGATGGGACAAAAATGTTCAACATTCTATCCACTTTGAAATGGACAACTGCACTTCAGACAAATTTTATCTTAACGTGTTTAGCCTTGTTCTATGCGATTATGGATCTCGTACACTGTAACAAGATTGAGATAGTTTAACAAGCAAAGAATGAGATGAATAAATCATATAAAGGGCGACCCAGTGCACGAGCTCCCGCATATGTGGGGTCTGGAAAAGGATTGATGTACACAGCCTTACTCCTGCAAGAAGAGAGACTGTTTCCATGAATCGAACACGTGACCTACAGGCCACAATGGGGGTTAGCTTTACCGCTACGCCGCTCATACACTAAAATGGAGCTATATAACAAATGGCATGCAAATTGGCCCAAAGGGTAAATTGAGTCTCAGAATGGTGACTTTACTGCAACCTATATCTGAAAATTTGTGATGTTCACAAGAGCTTTTCAATAATTTAGCAGTAACCAAGACACCGATTCTGCAACCCCAATTATCTGCAAAAGAAGGTTGTTAAAGCAACCATCTCAAAAACAACTGGAATGAATCTGGAGGCCACACAAGCTTGTTTACTAGTTTTGGAGGTTATTATTAACCAATATGGGACAAACTCTAACAAAGTTCTAGGAACGAGACAATTGTTGTTTATGCAGCGAACACATGGATCAAATTTTAAGTCTCTTTTCAGCATTGCAGGAATAAGACATTCAGGACTGAATGCAAGAACATAATACACATCATAACATATAAACCTCGTTGAAGAAATTGAAGCAGCTTATTGAGAAGAAGCGGACCCACAAAACCCATACAATCATTAAACACCTGCAAAAAATTAAATTTTTATTTCACAGGAAAATAATGAAATCCAAAAGGTTTTAGCATTGGATAGTTTCATATTCTGTTAGCTGTCTTACTAAGTTTTTTAAGCTAAAATCTCCCGAAGATATTATATACCAGTGGCCAGAGCACATTTTCTTGACAGGAGACCATAAAAGTATCAGACTGGTGCCTTTAGAAGAAACACGTAGTCAGATAAGCACATCAGCGAAAACTCATTAACAATTGTATTCACAAAAATTGCAATTCTGAAACCTGAAGATATCACTCCATGTCCACAGACACCTATGTTTGAGGCTAATGTGGACCACTAAACCCTTCCATGGGAATACAGAGGAAGGAACAAGTGAATTTTGTCCTCTTGCTACAACATCCTCTTCATCTCCTTCCACATGCATCTGGATATACATAGGCAGACTTCCCCATATAACGGTAGCAAATTCACATAGATGACACAATCAGCTCGATCTCTTGCAAGTATACCAAAAGAGTGCAACGAATAGAACCACCACAAACGACAATGACAGCAAAGTTTACTATACTTCATCATTACAATGTTATCTGTTAATTTATGTTTGTTATTTGTATATTCCTTAAGGAGTTTTAGTGTAATTATTGTAGTTCTCTTATTCTTATACATGATATGGAAATGGGATCCCTAAGCGGGACTTTTTCTCTCTCACTCGCTCTCTCACTCTTCACATGGTATTAGAGCATACTCCTAAACCCTAGCCACAAATCCATTGCACCAGTCGCTGGAGATCTACCCGTCGTCGTCCCTCGCGCCAGTTACCGAATTTCCTTCCGTCGTCGTTATCCTCAGTCAGACCTGCATGAATCTGTGTGAACCATCCTCCCACATGCATGGACGTCCTCTGTCATAGCACGTCCAATGTTCTAAAAGGCACTAGGCGCTAGCATGGCGATCGAGGGGGGCCTAGCGCCTAGGGGCCTAGGCAGGAGCCTAGGCGAAGATCTAAACGGGGACTAGACTGTTAATTATTTATTAAGAGAATTAATATTTACTTATACAACAATGAATAATACATGAAATTTTTCTACAACTTCAAATATATAAAATTTGTGACCTAAGGCTCTGTTTAGTTTGATTTGTTTATCAAATATATGATATTTCTTCCTAGTCATGATGGACCACTACCGCCTAGCACCTAGGTGGCACCTAGGCGGATCACTACCGCCTAGCACCTGGGCGGAGGCGGACCCAGGCGGGGCCTTTTAGAACAGTGAGATCGTCATTCGCAACGGCCCAACATGTTTTTCTCCAGTGACCCCTCCCCTATTTTATTTTTCCAGCACCTATTTAGGCTTTCCAAGGTTTACCGAGTGCTCTAATCTTGATTACATCAATAGGTACTCTACTTTGGGTGACGTTCAGCTCTGCTTTCTTCCTATTGTTGCTCAGATCCAATGTTTCATTCATATTGATGCTTGAATCATCCACTTCGGTCTGACCCAGTGAAGTTTGAGACCTACCCAAATTAATTTCAAAATTTTCGGCACTCGAATCAACTGCGCAAGCATTTTGAACCTTGTTTGGCCAGACCCAGTTTATTTCGGGTCAACCCAGTAGTTTTTGGATCTTGTTCATGTTGACCCAGTAACATCCAAACCTGGTTTAGTTGTTTCTTAATAATTTCGGCCCCTTTCTGTGAAAGTATATTGTATTTTAGGAATACATATATATTGCATTTTTGGAATACATATTTCTGTATATTTTAAGTAGCATATTGTAAACTTTTATTTTAGGTAGTGTGTTGACTTGTAATCGTTTCCTTTTAAGCATAGCAACTCTTCTATATAAATGATTATAATAGCTAGGTTTGATTATTCAGAAATAACACAATTCATTCAGTTATTTACATCTCTCAAACTAGCATGGTATCAGAGCCAAAAATTAGGATTTTGGCTTAGGGTTCAGTCTGTCTACTACCCATCGCCGCCACTGCCCATCGCTACCGCCACTGCTGATTTGTCTCCCGCTATTCTCGCCTCTGTTGTCGTCGTTCTCGTCTGTAAGTTTAGATAAAACAATTGAGAGGCAAAAGAATAGGATTTCATTCTCATTACGTTAAATTTATAAGTGAGTAAAAGAAGAAAATTACACTAAACCTCGCTTAACTTTTTCTTGATGAAGTGTTTGTCAATCTCTATGTGCTTTGTTCGATCATGTTGAACAGGATTATGAGCGATGTTTATGGCAGCCTTGTTATCACAATAGAGCTTCATAGAGTCATTCTCAGTAATCCTCAAATCATGCAAAAATGTTTGGAGCCATAACAATTCGCACACTCCATGGGCCATTGCTCGGTATTCATATTTTGCACTTGATCTAGCCACCACTGAATGCTTCTTACTCCTCCAAGTGATCAAATTTCCTTCGAGGAAGGTGCAATAACCTATAGATCGCCTATCATCAATAGAACTTGCCCAGTCTGCATCTCTGAAAGCTTTGAACTTCAGGTTAATATGATTGGAGAACAAAATACATTTACCTGGAGCAGACTTGAGATACCTCAAGATACGGTAGACATCATCAAGATGAGTAGCACGAGGATCATGCATAAATTGACTAACCCTCACTGCGTAGCAAATATCTGGTCTAGTATGAGATAAGTATAACAAACGACCTACAAGTCTTTGATATCTCTCCTTATCCGCATGTTTTCCATCATTACTGCAAAGGTGATAATTAGCCTCAATAGGATAATCTGCATGCTTACATCCTAACATGCTTGTTTCTTCCAAAAGATCCAGAATATACTTCCTTTGAGAAATAAAAATACCTTTGTCAGACCGAGCCACCACTATTCCTAGAAAGTATTTCATAGATCCCAAATCCTTGATCTCAAACTCTTGAGCAAGAAGAGTTTTGAGATTTTGTATCTCATCCTATAATGGTACAGAAATTTATATATTATCTCCTCGTCCTTTTTTGATATTTTCCGGAATTTTCCATCACTTTCCATGTGATGTCCCAAGTCTGTCATCTCGAATGTATCAAGCAAATATTGTTTGACATGAGCAATAGCAGTAGAATCAGATCAGGTGATGATCATATTATCAACATAGAGAAGCAAGATAACAAGCCCATTGGTTGTGCAAAGAAGAAACAATGTCAAATCATTAACACTGGAGAAGAAACCAAGTTGAGTGACAATGCCTTGGAAACGATCATACCAAGCCTGAGGGGTCTGTTTAAGGTCACGCAAAGCTCGCCGAAAGCGACAAACATATCCAGGAGAATGTGATAAGCCAGAAGAGGGATGCATATAAGCATCCTCTGTGAGCAAGCCATTGAGAAAAAAATTTAGCATCCATCTGATATAGAGGCCAATGACGAGTAGCAGCAACAAAAATTAGAGTCCGGAGAGACGTCATTTTGGCAACTGGTGAAAAAGTCTCTTCGTAGTCAATGTCATACTCCTAAGAAAACCCTTTAGCTACAAGACGAGTCTTATAGCATTCCAGTGACCCATCAGAATGAGTTTTAACTTTGAAAACTCATTTACAGTCAATAATAATTTTATCGGCAGGACAAGGTACCATCTCCCATATAGAAGTCCTGGCAAAGGCAGAAAGCTCTTCTTCCATAGCAATGATCCACTTAGGATCCTGACAGATCTCCTTATAAGACTGAAGCTCAGAATAAGAATGAATAGAAGATAAAGTAGTACAATGAGAGACTAAAATATATATGTTAGAAAAACTCAACCTTTGCACAGAATGTCTATGACAAAGTGGGTAGCGGCGATGAGCAGGAATAGAGTTCACATAGGCAATAGGGACAGGGGAAGGTGTTGGTGGTTCTGATGGTCGTCGTCGCAAGTAGACCATAAAATGAGCAGGAGAAGGAGCAATAGAAGAGGTGACATCTTAAATAGGTATAGGATCTGTAGGAATAGTAGATATGTACTCGTCACAAGGGAGCTCGTCCGGAAAGGAATCAATGGATAGTAATTCCTATTTAGAAACAAATGGAGAGTAAGAGGGAATCTGATAATAAGGAAGATGCTCAAAGAAGACCACGTGTCGGGATACATAGAGATGCTGAGACACGGGATCAAAGCAACAATAGCCTTTTTGAGTGGTGCTATAGCCAAGAAAAACATAGAGTAGATCGAGCACTGAGTTTAGTACGAGCTTGTTTAGGAAGAACAAAACATGCACAACCAAATACTCAAAGAAACGAGTAATTGGGGGTGATAGAAAAGAGTACCTCAAAAAGGGCATTTAGGAATATGTATATATTGTATTTTCAAAATATGTATCTCTATATATTTTTGGTTGCAGATCGTAATCTTTTATTTTAGGTAGTGCATTGCCTTGTAATCGATTCCTTTTAAGCATAGTCACTCTTCTATATAAATGACTGTAATTGCTAGGTTTGATTATTTAGAAATAACACATTTCATTCAGTTATTTACATCTCTCAAACAATCACTGCCTAGTGCATTCTGGCTCTTTTCTAGCTGGTTCAGCACTTTGGAAGTTGATTCCACTCATTCATACACTCAACAGATTCAATTTACTTGGTTTAGTTGCTATTGTTGCCGGTTGTTGTGGATTTGATACTACTTGGGAGCATTTGTCTTTGTTTGGGTGGTTTTGAAGCACCTCTTAGTTCTTCTACTGTCACTTGTTTTGTCGCTGATTATTGCTACTGGGTTGAGGATTGTGGCTGGATTTAAAGGGTTCTTAGGTTTTGTGTTGAATTGATCGGATTGTTCATCTTTGGTCTTGTTATTGGTGACTGGGTGACCTTTGGTTGGTGTGGAAGCTTCAATGACTAATGATTCTCTTACTGATCCTCTTTCTCAGCAGGAGTTGCAAACCCTCAGACGCCTCATGACTAAGCTCAATATTCCGTCTATCATAGCTTCTACTTTCTCTACCTCGACTCATTTTACTCACACAGTTATACCTTCTAGTGCATGTACTACTTCATCTTCCCTTCTTTGGATAATTGACTCTGGTGCTACCAATCACATGACAGGTTTTTCATTCCTATTTGACTCCTATTTTACATGTTCTGATAAGGATAAGGTCAAAGTAGCCAATGGGTCTCTCTCTGTTATTTCAGGGAAAGTTTCCATTATCATTTCTTTGTCTTTTGTTCTTCATGTCCCAGATTTTTCCTCTAACCTTCTCTCAGATAATAGTAATACACATTCATTAAATTGTTCAGTGACCTTTTTTTCCTACGCATTGTGTCTTTTAGGAACTGGACACGGGAAGGAAGATTGGTAGCGGTACAATTCATAGAGGCCTCGATTTTTTGGAATCTACACCTCGTCCACCTAGTCCACCCTTGTCATGTCGCCAAGCTTTGAAGCATATTCGGGTCCCCTCTTTCTAGGTTATAACAATGGCACCGACATTTGGGTCATCCTTCTTTTGGCATTTTAAAAAAATTATTTCCCAACTTAGTCAAGAATGTCCATAAGAATCATTTTTTGTGAAGTTTGTGAACTTGACAAACATAAACGTTCTTTTTATGCTTGTGTTAATCAACGAAGTGATTCTCCCTTTACTGTTATCCATTCTGATGTTTGGGGTCCTTCCCCTATTGTATCACTTTCTGGATATCGGTATTTTGTAACTTTTATTGACTGTTATTCTCGTATTACTTGTGTGTACTTAGTTCGGTCTAAAAATAAAGTCTTTTATTGCTTTAAAGAGTTTAATCAAATGGTGCACACTCAAATTGACACTCACGTTAAGATTCTCCGTAGTGATAGTGGGTTGAGTATATCGATCGGACTTTTCGAGCTTATCTTAATCAATGAGACATCCTTTTTCAAACTACTTGTGTAGGCAATTTACAACAGAATGGAGTCACTGAGCGCAAAAATCGTCATCTTGTTGAGGTTGCTCGCTCACTTTTGTTCAATATGAACGTCCTCGGACATTTTTGGGAGGAGGTTGTTCTTATTGCAGCTTTCTTATCAATCGTATGCCCTCCAGTTTTCTCTAGTTTCAATTTCCTATTAAGTTTCTTCTTGGTGGGTCTCGTGTCTCTTCGCTTCCTCTTAAAGTGTTTGGCTGTGTATGTTAAGCCCTAAAGCCCGCAAGTGTATCTTCCTTGGCTATACTCCTACTCAGAAAAGCTATAAATGCTATGACGCATGCTCACAAATTTTATGTCTCTATGGATATCATTTTTTGGGAAACTAAATCATTTTATCATCTCCCATCTCTTCAGGAGGAGAATGTTGCTCATGAAGAGATGCGAGAGGAAGAGAGGTTACTATATCATATTTCAAAGTCATGGTTATATTTTCCTTTTCACCGTGAGGGGGAAACAGGAACATCTAGAACAATAGTTGATCATGAAATTGGTGGACAATTGGATAGATCAGATTAGAGGACTTATTTCCATCGTGAAAAGACTATATGTGCTGAGCCAACTTGCCAATCTTCATCACCAACTCCAGTTTCTGATTCCTCGGTGTACTCACCTAGTAATGATCACTCTTCTCCTGTTAATGATATTGATGCTCCTATCGCTCTTAGAAAAGGAGTTAGAAATTGTACCACTAAACATCTCATATCTCACTTTGTTTCATATTCCCATTTATCTCTTTCATATCGTATTTTTGTCTCTTCTCTGGAAAGAAGCCCCTATAAGAGATCGAGTGGAAAGAAGCTATGGTAAAAGAGATGACAGTCTTGAAAAAGAATAGCATCTGGGAACTAGCACCTCTTTTTGAGGGAAAGAAGTCATTGGGTTATAAATGGGTGTTCACTGTGAAATTCAAAGTTGATGGGACTGTTGAGACATAAAAATGAGGCTTGTTGCTGAGGGCTTCACTCAGACTTATGACATTGATTATGAGGAGACTTCTGCTCTTGCGGCCAAGATAATTTCTATTCGGACTTTGCTCTCTTATACATCCACTCTTGATTGGCATCTCCAATAGTTTGATGTGAATAATGTTCTTCTCCATAGTGACCTAAAAGAGGAGGTATACATGGATATACCATCCGGCTTTTCCAATAGAATGAAAGGTATGTAGATTGAGAAAAGTTCTCTATGGCTTGAAGCAATCTCTCAAAACATGGTTTGACAGATTTCTCAAAGCCATATTGAGATTTAAGTACAAGTAGAGTCATGTTGATCATACTAGTAATGGTAAAATTGTTGTTCTTATAGTATATGTAGATGACATTATTATAATACGTGGTGATGTGGATGAGATACTCCATCTCAAGATTCTTCTTGCTCAAGAGTTTGAGAATAAGGATATGGGATTAATGAAATACTTTCTTCAGAGCATCGTTTGACAGATTTCTCAATCCATATTGAGATTTAGGTACAAGCAGAGTCATGTTGATCATACTATTCATCAAAAGCTGACATTATTATAACATGTTATGATGTGGATGAGATACTTCATCTCAAGACTCCTCTTGCTCAAGAGTTTGAGATTAAAGATTTGGGATCAATGAAATACTTCCTTGGAATCAGAGGCAAATTTACCTAAGGACCAGGGTGGGCACGTGAACCCATGGATTTTTTCCACCACGTGTGACCCCCCACCTCCGCTGCAAACCCCCGACTAAAACAGAACATAGGAGAGAAGGGTTTTCTTTCCTCTCGCTCCAATCGCCTTTCGCTCTCGTCGTCGCTCATCGCTTCTTGCTCTCGTCGCTCATCGCTTCTTGCTCTCATCGCCATCTACCTCTCCTCTTGCTGCACTGTAAGTCCCGAATCCCAACTATACACACCTATGACAAAAACCTTTGATGAAATAGAACAGAGACAAGAGTTTGTAGCATCTGGTTGCAAGATCTACCCCAAAGTTGAATAACTCTTCAGAGCAGGGTACCAGGTTGCGACTCCTAATTGTGCTAGTTTGAGTTAATTTTGGGGAGCTCCTGGTTGCAAGTTTTGCCCCAAATTTAAAAGACCCTTTGGTCAAGGGCTTGCATTCCGTGTTCATAATGAGTCTAAGAATTTAGATAATCGAGAAAACTTTCTTGAGCTCTTAGAATTTCTTGCAAATCACAACAATGAGGTTGAATTGGCTGCCTTAAAAAATGCCCGTGAGGAATCTGTCTTGAGGTCTTAGAATATTGAAGGGCATATAATAGAGTGCCCTCCCTAACTCGTATTTCTGGATCCGTCCATGCTTGGAATGGAGGTGGCCCGATTTGACGAAGAGCTTTTTATCTCTCATAGGAAATATATCCTAAATCTTTTGGAAGAAACAGGAATGTTGGGATGTAAGACTGCTGATTCTCCCATCGAGGCCAACCATCATCTTTACAGTAACGGTGGTGACCATGCAGATAATGAGAGATATCAGAGACTTGTTGGTCGTCTGATATACTTATCTCACACTAGACCAGATATTTCTTATGCTATGGGGGTTAGCCAATTTATGCACGAGCCTCGTACTACTCGTCTTGATGTTAATTATTGTATCTTGAGGTATCTGAAATCTGTCCTAGGTAAAGGTATTTTGTTCTCTAATCATGGTCACTTGAAAGCTTTTACCGATGCAGACTGAATAGGTTCTATTAATGATAGGCGGTCTACTTTTGGTTATTACACCTTCTATGAAGAGAATTTGATTATTTGGAGGAGTAAGAAGCAGTTAGTGGTAGCTAGATCTAGTATAGAAGCTGTATACAGAGCTATTGTTCATAGTATTTGCTAGCTATTATGGCTCCAAAGCCTTTTGCATGATTTGGGGTTTCCTGAGAATGGTCCTATGAAGCTCTATTGTGAAAACAAGGTAGCCGTAAACATTGCTCATAATTATGTCTAGTATGATCAAACAAAGCATATAGAAATTGACATGCATTTCATAAACGAGAAGCTGAACAATGGATTGATTTGCATGCCTTTTGTGAGATCTGAAAAACAGTTAGCAGATGTTTTTACAAAAGGTCTTACATCCCATTGTGTTCAAATTGTGCTTGATAAATATCTTTGCACCAACTTGAGCGGGAGTGTTAAGTTATGTTTGTTATTTGTATATTCCTTAAGCGGTTTAGTGTAACTATTGTAGTTCTCTAATTCTTATATGTGATATAGAAATGGGATCCCTAAGCGGGACTTTCTCTCTCTCACTCGCTCTCGCTCTTCACAATATCAATCGTTTATACTCTTTTGTGTAAGTTACAGGTTTTAATGGGATATCTATCTTGTGTGTGTGTGTGTGTCCACGCTTATGACAACGAATGAGGTGTATTTTTTGCAAGAAATATCAGCCCATTGGTGGTGCAGTGGTAAATACGCAGCCCAATAACCTTAAGTTTTTTGTTCGAATCTGAGCACTATTACTTTGCATATTATTACCAAAGATTAGGCTTATCCTTGTCATTTCTCATTCTCATACACCCATTAATGGATACCAACTGGCCATTGATTTTTTTTAACCTCATCCCACTGTATACTCTTCAAGGAATCTAGTACAACTACCTTAAGCGTATCCTCTCCAATTCTTAATAATGACGCACCTCAAAACTGCCACTTGAGGTCTTCCACATTAAAGCATGAATACTGTAATGACAGTCATATAGATAGTCTCGGAAAGGCCTTGATGAACTCAAACCCTCAATCCTATTAATAAACCATGGAAGACAAATGATGCTAAACAACAATAGGATTTGAAGTATCCCCGCGACATGTTTGAAGAGCCCACCCACATAACTCATTACAGTCCATAAAGGAATAAAAACAATTTTTTTTCAAGGTGAAGCTCAACTAACAAATATCATACCAAAAGTTGCCTATATACCCACAATAGAATATGAAGTAAAGTGCTTGAAGAATTCATCTGAACCTTTCCGTATATCTTTCCTTACCCGATATAATGTCTTGACCTCGAGAGGCTCCACTCCCTCTTAATAGTTCCAATCTTCGATTCAGTTTTCATCCAAAATACTACTATAACTAGCCCTCATTTCTATCTTTTGCATCCTATTAGAAAGGAAATAAATATATTAAGTTTATTGTAAATAAATTAGGTAGGTTGGTTGATTAGATGATTGAGTGTAATTGATTGTAAATAATTAGGGAGATTGTATCTCATATAAATTAGGTAGGTAGAATATTTTCTTATTTTCGTTTCCTAAAATAAGTCTGTACAAATCCTATTTATATAGCCTCCTTGAGAGAAGAATACATATCGGAAAATCATTTATCAACATGGAATCAGAGTGGGTTCTCCCACTCTAATTTTGTTTCACTTTCTCCACAGTCTCTCTCGACATAGCCTGTCGTCTAAATTTTTTTTGTGTGTGTGTGAAAGTGTTACACTTATTCTTCAGAGTGTTACACTTATTCTTACGTGAACCCTAATTCGCTTATTCCCCCGCCGCCACCTTCATATCCAAACCCTACTTATGCCACTGCCTCCCATCCTCTCTCGACAGCCCCCCCCCCTTGACGTCCTATGTCTCTCTCGATCTCCGATCACCGGCGCCATCACACCGCCATCATCGGCGACAGTTCCAGCCACGCCGCCAACGCCGCCAGCCTCTTCCCTCGCCGCTGACGCCCTCTGTCTCTCTCGATCTAACGCTCTTTGCCGTCGCGCCTTCAGCCGACGCCACCTCTAAGTCGCCGGTGACTTTTCTCCAGCCGACGCCACCTCTCTTGCTCTCGTCGGCGTTCCAGTGGCCAGCCACCATCGCCGACGCCAATCCTCTGCAACATCTTATCGTCTGCTGCAGATCTCTCTCTCAATCTTGTCGACGACTCAACCGATCTTCTCCTTCTTATTACCGATCAGTGGCGGTTGCTGCTCTACAGTCCACGCTCGTTCTTTGTTCTTCGTCATTCACAGCGCTGCATCCAACGCAACGCTCTATGCAGCCACATTGCTGCAGCCACCTCATCTGAGCCTACATACATATTTCACAGATCTACATCATCACTTCAAAGGCAGTAACTCTTTTTTTTTTTCATTATGGGTGATAATAGTAAAACTATCAATACTTCGTGTACTAAAGACGTGGTTAAGGATTATCGTCGGACTCTCACCACAGTTACACTAAATGGGACAAACTATTTGCCATGGTCACGTGCTGTGTCGATATCTCTGAAAGCCAGTGGTGAAACTTCCTATATTACCGATGAACCCTCGCCCGGTCCCAATTGGGCTCAAAATGATGCACATATCATGACTTTACTCTGGAATAGTCTGGAACCTGATATTTTTAATAATGTTGCTTGTCAATAGACATCTAAAGCTGTTTGGGATACTCTAAGCGAGTTATATTCATCAGATCAGAATATCTCTCGTGTTTTTCAGATTTATCAGAATATTTTCTCTCTTCAGCAAGGAGATAAATCTGTTGATGAATACTTTTCTACTCTAAAGGGCATGTGGGATGAGTTAAATGTCTATCAGCCTCTTTCTACAGATTTAAAAACTCAGCAAAAATACATAGAAGAATTCCGGACATGCAAATTTTTGTCTGGATTGAATGCCGACCTCGCTCCTCTTGGCCCTCAGATTCTTTCTGGTCGGGAAGTCCCCACTGTTGGTGAGACATTTGCTCGTGTTCGAAGGGCTGCTCCCCGTACTTCTGGTTTAGAACATCCAGCCCCATCTGCCCTGGTTGCCCCTATAGCCTCTGCTGCTTCTGGTCATTTTGGTAACCGTAATCCCTCACATAGTCGTGAACGAGGTGGTCGTCGTGGAGGACGTGGGGGCCGTGGGGGTCGTGGCACCAAGAAGTGTACTCATTGTGGTGCAACCAACCACGATGTTGACTTTTTTTGAAAGCTGCATGGTAAGCCTGCTTGGGCTAATCAAGCTACTCTTGAGGGGGAGTCATCCACTCCAGCTCTTACTCAGATTACTATGTATAAGACTAAGTATGATTCTCTGATTCAAAGAGCCATTGCATCTCCTACTTCTACTGCAACTCATGTCACCACAGGTAATACGTGTCTTCATTCATCTTCTCATAGCACTCAGTGGATTCTTGACTCTGGAGCATCTAATCATATGACGGGTAATTTATCTCTTTTAACTGACATTGTTACCCCTTCTGTTAAAACTTATGTTACTATTGCCGATGGTACTAAAATTTTGGTTCAAGGCATTGGCACATACCACTCATCTGGTCTTAGTTTCCCTTCAGTTATATATTTGCCTCAATTTCCATTTAATCTTCTTTCCATTCATAAATTATCTCATACTCACCAATGTTATATTTCTTTCTTTCCCTCTCATTGTAAATTTCAGGATCTCAAGACCAAGGAGATGATTGGTGGGGGGTATGAGAAGGATGGACTGTATTATCTTCAGGAGCATCAGCAGTCATTCAACCATTCTGCCTTGCATTCCTCTATTACACCTTATCAGTGGCACTGTCGTCTAGGGCACCCATCCTCAGCCAACCTTCGCAAGCTTGTTCCTGATTTACCCAGTTTTTTCCTTTCAACTGTGAAATATGTGAACTCAATAAACACTGTAGTGTTTCTTTTCCTTTACGGACTGATCAACCATGTGTCACACCTTTTGCTTTAGTTCATTCTGATATTTGGGGACCTTCACGAACTACAAATTTGTGTGGTGCTAGATATTTTGTCACATTTATTGATGATTATTCTCGTTTAACCTGAGTGTATCTCCTCAAGGATAGATATCAACTATTTCATGTCTTTACAATTTTTCATGCCATGATTGTCAATCAGTTGAATGCTAAATTGCGTATTTTACGGACTGATAATGCCCAAGAATATCTCTCTCACCAATTTCGCCAATTTAATAAAATTCATGGTATTATTCATCAAACTGCTTGCATTATTACCCCTCAACAAAATGGGGTTGCTGAACGGAAGAATGGACCTCTTTTAGCCGTTACTCGTGCCCTTATGCTTCATATGAATATCCCCAAACATTTCTGGGGATATGCCGTTCTTACCGCAAAATACCTCATAAATCGTATCCCTTCTCGAGTTTTGCATGTCACTATTCCTTATCAGGTCATGTTTCCTGATAAGGATCTCTATATTCTTCCCCCCAAAAGTTTTGGGTGTGTGTCCTTTGCTCATAATCTTTCTCCAGGTCGTGATAAATTGGATCCACGCTCTTACAAATGCATTTTTCTTGGCTACTCGTTGACCCAGAAAGGATATAAGTGTTATAGTCCCTCGTTACGAAAACACTTTGTAAGTGCTGGTGTAACTTTTTTTGAAAACATCCCATATTCGACCTGAGACTGCTCCTTTATCAGTAAAACATAGTCTTCCAGAGACTACTATTCGACCTCCTGTTACAAAAGGTGTATGTCAGATGCTCATCTGCTGATGCTCCTCTTGTTGCGCCTGAAGATCCAGCTTCTGTACCCACACCATCTTCTCCAACGTCTCCGGATCCAACTCTCGCACTTCCTATTGCTCATCGTAAAGGTATTCGGTCATGCACTTCTCATCCTATCTCACAGTTTGTATCTTATGAACATTTATCTCCATCATTTCGTGCTTTCTCTGTGTCTTTGTCCTCTGTTTCTGTTCCTAAATCTTATCAGGAAGCTATTTCTCATCCTGGATGGCGTTCTATTGTGGAAGAAGAGATGCATGCTCTGTCCTTGAATCATACTTGGGATCTTGTTCCCAAACCTCCTGGAGCACATATTGTGGGTTGTCGCTGAGTGTTTTTCGTCAAACACAATCCTGATGGTACTCTTGAACGTCTGAAAGCACGTCTTGTGGCAAAAGGTTTTACTCAAACATATGGTCTTGATTACACTGAAACATTTTCTCCGGTGGCCAAACTCAACTCGGTCCGCATTATTATATCTCTTACAGCAAATCTTGATTGGCCTCTCCATCAGCTCGATGTCAAGAATGCCTTTCTTCATGAGGATCTTTCAGAGACAGTCTATATGATTCAACCTCTCGGTTTTGAGTCTAAGGGGGAGTGTGTGTGTCATCTTCGCAAATCGATCTATGTCCTCAAACAATCTCCTCGAGCATGGTTCAGTAAACATAGTAGCACTGTTGTGTCTCATGGTATAACTCGAAGTCAAGCTGATCATTCGGTATTTTTTAAACGAACCAATCAGGGTATTGTCATTCTTGTGGTATATGTGGATGATATTGTCATCACTGGAAGTGACAGTAGTGGGATTCAAACATTAATTCGTCATCTATGTTCCAATTTTCTCACTAAAGATCTTGGCAAACTTCGGTACTTTCTTGGCATAGAGGTTGCCCGATCTAAAGCAGGCATCAGTTTATCCCAAAGAAAATACACTCTTGATCTTTTGCAAGATACAGGTTATCTCAGCTCTAAACCTGTATCCACTCCCATGGAGACCAATGTTAAACTCTTGCCTGAAGATGGGGAATTATTTGATGATCCTGAAATGTATCGGAGACTTGTGGGTAAACTCATTTATCTCACTATCACTCGGCCCGATAATTCCTATGATGTCAGTATTGTCAGCCAATTTATGAGTTGTCCTCGGGTACCTCATATGGATGCTGTTGTTCGTATTTTGAAGTATCTTAAAAATGCCCCGGGACGTGGGCTTCTCTACAAAACATCTGGACATCTTTGTATCGAAGGATATATTGATGCTGACTGGGCTGGATCTCCTGCTGATCGTCGTTCTACTACAGGATATTGCACCTTTATAGGTGGGAATCTTGTGACATGGAAAAGCAAGAAATAGTCAGTTGTAGCAAGGTCGAGTGCTGAAGCTGAGTATAGAGCCATGGCTCACACCACTGGTGAATTAACTTGGTTGCGCACCCTTCTACTTGAATTTGAGATTCCGGTTCATGATCCCACTCCATTATATTGTGATAATCAGGCAGCTATCCATATCGCGAACAATCATGTCTTCCACGAAAGAACCATATTGAAGTTGATTGTCGTTTTATTCGATCCAAAGTAGAGTCCAAAGAAATTTGCACACCGTTTGTTCCTTCCGGCTCTCAACTTGCTGACAACTTCACGAAGGCTCTTCCCAAAGCTTCTATCGACTCTATTTGTTGCAAGCTTGGAGTATACGATGTATACGCTCCAGCTTGAGGGGGAGTATTGGAAAGGAAATAAATATATTAAGTTTATTGTAAATAAATTAGGTAGGTTGATTGATTAGAT
>NMUG010001401.1:0-18010 GCA_002855965.1 Monotropa hypopitys | reverse complement strand
ACTTGCTTGATTTCTTCGAGAATCGATGGTTCTATAATAATCGTCGCAAGGTGCATTAGGTATGAATTCTCCGGCTTCCTGCTGAGTGCGTCTGCTACCACGTTAGCCTTCCCGGGATGATACTGAATATTGAGGTCGTAATCCTTCATAAGCTCCAGCCATCTGCGTTGCCTCAGATTAAGCTCTTTCTGAGTAAATATGTACTTCAAACTTTTATGGTCGGTGAAGATATCGCAAGTAACTCCGTACAAGTAGTGACGCCAAATTTTGAGTGCGAAAATAACTGCTGCGAGCTCCAAGTCGTGCGTAGGATAATTCTTCTCGTGAGTCTTCAATTGCCGCGAAGCGTAAGCAATAACCTTCCCGTCTTGCATTAAAACGCATCCTAGTCCCTTATGTGAGGCATCACTGTAGACTGCAAATTTCTCTTCTCCGTTGGGTAGAGCTAGAACTGGTGCTGTTGTAAGCCTCTCCTTCAATTCTTGAAAACAATCTTCTCGTTCCTGAGTCCATACGAAAGGTTCTCCCTTACACGTAAGCTCCATCATTGGTACTGCGATCGTTGAAAAGTCTTTGACGAAACGTCGATAATAACCAGCAAGTCCAAGGAAACTACGAACTTCGGATACTGAAGTTGGTGCTGACCAATTGATTACGGCTTCAATCTTCTGTGGATCCACCAAAATACCTTCTTTGTTGATAATGTGCCCAAGAAAATGAACACTCCTTATCCAAAACTCGCATTTACTGAATTTCGCATAAAGCTTCTTCTCTCGTAGAATTCACAAAACTATCGTCAGATGAATCGCATGCTGCTCCTCGTCCTTTGAGTAGATCAAAATATCGTCAATGAATATGATCATAAATTTGTCGAGATAAGTGGTGAAAATTCGTTTCATGAGGTCCATGAATGCTGCAGGTGTGTTGGTTACTCCAAATGGCATAACCAAAAATTCATAGTGGCCATATCTGGTACGAAAAGCAGTCTTCTCTACATCTTCTGCTCTGACCTTCAGCTGATGATATCATGAGCGTAAATCGATCTTCGAAAATACTTGTGCTCCTTGTAGTTGATCGAATAAGTCGTCGATACGTGGTAACGGATACTTGTTCTTTATCGTAATTTTGTTCAGCTCTCTGTAGTCAATGCATAAACGCATGGTTCCATCTTTCTTATTGACAAATAACACCAGTGCTCCCCACGGCGATGAGCCTGGTCTGATGAAATCTTTATCCACGAGATCTTGTAGTTGAATCTTCAATTCTTTGAGTTCAGTTGTTGCCATTCGATAAGGTGCTTTAGATATCGGTCGAGAATTGGGTATGATATCAATAGAGAAGTCTATCTCTCGATCGATCGGTATGCCTGGTAATTCCTTAGAAAATACGTCGATGAAATCTCGAACTATCGGAATATTAGATATTACGGAATCTTTTTCCAAAGTAGTAGAAATACTACAGAGATAACCTAGACAACCTTTCTGTAAAAGTCGACGAGCTTTCGCTACAGAAATAAAACAGGGTGGTGTGACAACCTTTTCTCCCCTAAATTTCGTCTCCCCACCTTTGAACTCTTCAAACATAATCGATTTCGAAGTACAGTCTATTTTTGCTTTAAACTTGGATAGCCAATTCATACCAAAGATCACATCAAAATGCGTTATGGTCAAAGGAATCAAGTACATCATCATAGACACTCCCCCAATAGTAGCTTCGTAGTTTCTCAAAACTGTTGTGCACACAACGTTCCTACTTGCAGGTTGAGATACTATAAGATCGAAATCTAACGGTTCAGGGATTCTACCGATCTCTCCGGCATGCATCGTGGAAATAAAAGAATGCGTAGATCCAGAATCAAATAGTGCATAAGTAGGAAGTCCACAGATAGAAATTCTACCTGCTATGACCCCTTCGTCATTCCTAGGATCACCTGGAACAATGATGAATGCCCTTCCTTGCCTCTGATTCCGATTGCCTTGATTTGCATCATTCCTATGGTTCCCGACAGGTACAGTGTTAGCTCTAGTGAGTACATTTGGGCACACATTCTTGTAGTGCCCCACCTGACCACATCCAAAGCATACCGTAGGTCCTCTCGCCCATCATTCTCTTTCATGACTCTTTCCACACTTGGGACAGGTTGGCCTCTGCCTCTGTTGATTGTTATTCCTTCCTCTCTGGTTCCTCTGCTGATTCCTTCCATAGTTTGCTTTCTTTGAATAGCTCGATCCTCCTTGGCCTTGGTTTCTATTCCTTTCATTAAATCTCCTCGATTCATCAACATCCTGTTCCACTAAGATAGCTCTATCCAAGACCTCGGCATATGAAGGTAGTTGAAAAGGATGAATAATCTTCCTTATTTCATGTTTGAGTCCCTCTTCAAACTTTCGAGCCTTCATTTCATCGTTCGCAACCAGATATGGTGCATACACAACAAGATTGGTAAAATCAGCTTCGTAGTCGGCCACGGTCATTGCTCCTCTCTGTTTCAGGTTTTCGAACTCCATTCTCTTTGCATTCTGCATAGCCCTCGGCATAAATTTCTCGCGAAAGTTCTCTAGAAATCTCTCCCAAGACATATTGGGTTCAGCAACGCTCTTCAAGTTCCACCATCTATTAGCTTCGCCCACCAATAGATATGATGCAATCTCGACTTTGTGCAGGTTCGTAGATCGGAGAAGACGAAAATTCTTCTCTAGCTCCGCAATCCACTCGTTCGCTTTAATTGGGTCCATCCCTCCAGGAAAAATCGGAGGTTTGAGTTTAAGAAACTTCTTCACAGCTGCTACATTGTGAATCTGTTGTGCCACGTTAGCTCCTTCATCTTCAGGAATCACCGGTGGTTCCGCCATAGGTTCCGGTTGTCGTCGCATTTGCTCAATCGTGGCCTATTGAGCTTTGACAGTTCCAGCTAACGTCCGCACCATATTGCGTAGTTCATCAATCTCGTATCGCTCTTGACCAGTTGCTCGAGTATTAACCATTCGGAATAGGAAATACTTTAATCAAAAGTCGGTAATACTTATGACATAATATTTGAAAGCATAGATGCATAATTGTGTCCGGTACACAACAAAAATACTCCGGATATAGCAACTAATAATACGTCACTCGCTATCAGAGTCACTAGACCACTCATAAAAAGGATAAATCCATTCCTGATAAGCTATCTCTAGGTTATCCTCAAAATCAGGGTTTCTATTTGGGACAAGCGGTATGTCAACTAGACCATCCACCACTGGTAGATCATCCTCGAGCTCTTCCTCTTCCATTATTACTTCTTCTTCTTCCTCAGGAATATTCTCCTCTGGATCTGACTCTTCGTCTTCCTCCTCATTTCCGTCAAGATGATACAGGGCTACCATATAAATCTCGTCGAGACTCCATTGTGGCATCCACTCTCTTGCCACAGAGCAAGCCTTCTTCCTGAGCCTAAGACGATAGTCGATTATAGCTCAAATTTGTGCCTCAGTAAGATGCATATTTGCATAAGCAACCTGCGTTGCAATGCCACAAGCCATGTACGCAGCATCCTCAATGAGCCTTGCCTCCATTGCTTCTCCTTCCAAAGTAAATATTTATGCTACTCCATCCTCATGATGATTGTCGGAATCGTCACTAGAATAGCCATCGAGATCGGAGCCGCTGCTAGACATAGCTACAAAACTCATAGTATAAGCATGCATCCCCAATATAATTCATCTCCAAGTGTCATATTTGTGTTTCTAAGTGAGTGCCTTGCTTCCTGGCTCTGGTTTATTCAGAAATTCATCAACTCATACTCTGATACCACTTCTGTCATAACACATCCCGATCTCGGAATGAGTCCATGACCGGCCAATGAGCAAGCTCGCTAAAGGCCTAGATAAAAGAGTTGAAGAATTTGTTAACAATATAAATATGCGGAAGCGTGTGAACAAAAACCAAAGCAGTGATATAGATGTTCTCATTAATTTCCCAGGATTACATCATTTGGCTTAAAATACATCAAAAAGTACAACAAAAGATCTCCAAAACAAAAGCTGCCACTTCATTCTTCAACCTGACTTGAAAATGGTTCTAGAAAACGCATAAGCTATAAAGCTAGAGTGAATTTCTACATACTGCAGTACATGTTTCATGGATTCACAATATTACCTGCAAGATTAGTTTCACAAGCAAAATATGGCTCAAAGGCTCAATAGTAATAACAATGCTTTATAACAATTCTTCCTTTACTTTGATTCTATGCCAACCTGCATTTCACAGTATATCATTTCATAATTCAGCCTTTGTTGAATAGGCTTGTCTTTCCCTTATCTTATCAATTTGACCCTGCCATATGAGTATTCACACTTTTCACATTCATGCTTCTACTTGTGTCGTATAAGCATATGCACAATAGCATTATGCTTGTGTCGTATAAGCATATTCATTTCCAATACTATGCTTCTGTCGTATAAGCATTTCCGGATCATTATGCCTTATGCTTCTGTCGTATAAGCATTTCAATAACAGGCTCATATCCGTGCTGTCATCGTACGTGCATTTATTTCCATTTCATCTCCATTCCAATTTCTTTTTCTCTTTAATTCATTATAAATCCTTGTCGTATGGAATTTCATAAAATAGTTTTCTAATTTGTTCATCTATGGTAAAAGAATTTGTGCATGATCCATCTTTTCAAAATCTTCTTTTGGAAATAACATATCATTTCGAGTTTAATAACCATAAATATAATTTCAAAGGAAATACACTGAAAAGTACGAGTAGAGCAGTATATAGAGATTCACCTGAATAGGATCCTTAGGCTTCTATTTCTTCTTCTTCTTCAACTAGCCCAAATCTGGATAAAATTTATATCTTTAGCATTTCTCGTAAAGAATTCTGCCCTAAACATTTATTGCCGAGCTGAGCTGGCCGAAGGCTTAAGTCTGCCGGAGACTTAAGTCCGGAGCTCAGTCTGACTGAGGGACTTCTGCCGAGCTGCCTAGCTTTGGAAGAAACTAAGCTAAATTTGGCCGAAGGGTTACATGTCGAACACTACTGGTCTAACAAAAGAGTGACTGTCCAAAGCATAAATTAGTCGGAGGCTCAGTTGCCGAGCTACCACAGATCAGGCAGATTTAAACAAAAACCTTGGTTAACTCTTCCAAGGAGTTGCAAGCCTTTCTAGGGGTGTCAACCTTCTTAGATTTAACTGACCTTCTAATACTAGGTCGGTTGGGCAACTGCCGAGCTGAACTACAGCCGGTCAGTCTCATTGCCGAGCTCCCATACTATAGTCCGGACACCATTTTGATCAGAATCAAAAACACAGATTTTAAATTATGATTTCAGTCTGGTAATAGGTCAAAAATGACCGAATGACTATTCCAAAGGTCTTGGAAAGATTACCCGAACAACTGAAGTTGTTGCCGAGCCGGTGAAGTCAAAGAACGTCTGCCTTCTGCCGAGCACAACTTGCTTCGGTCAGAATGATGGTCAATAAATCAACATGTGTAAGAGAGTACGGTCGGACTGATAAGTGACTTGGCCGAACTAAAACAATGACCTGGTCATGAGCTTAGCTGAATGACAGCTTTGCCGAGCAGAAACAACGTTTTAATGGCTTGGCCGAGCACAACTCTGCCAAGCCGAACAACTGTGGATGTGAGTGACACCAATAGTATACGGGAAGACTCTACCGAACTAAGGCTAGACTTGAATTTAAGTCTGCCGAACAATAATTAGGTTCCTAGGGCCTTTGCCGAACATAAAATGATAAGTGATAAGTTTTATACCTTTGGACGAAGTTTGATTAGCCGAAGGAAGAATGATCAGAGCTTAAAATGTATTGCCGAGCAGGTACTGACACGAACAAGGTCTTGCCGAACTGGTACAATCCTTGCCGAAGAAAAAACTGATCGTTTGAAGTCTGAGTATGATTTGCCGAGGTGGATCAAGTCTGACCGGAGCTCTGATAATGATTCTGAAAAGATTGGTGGTACGGCCAAGACTGGCTGAACAACAATTTAAAGTGCCAATCTTTCTAGAGAGAGAAACAGAAAGTCTGGATGTTTTTAAGCTGAAGTTGTAACCAAAACGAAGTGAAATGGCTTAGTATTTATAGGATTTGAGAATGGAATATTAATTCGGAGGGTGGAAGACATCTGAACAGCGCCACTCACCGAAAGTGGACCCTACCGGCCGCCCAGCCTAGGCTTCTAGCCTGCTGACCTCAGCCCACCAGCCGCACACTTTTGTCTCTTCTGCCGAAGTGCAGGATGACGTCAGTCCACTCCAGAACTCTTGTCTTCTGACAGAGTGGCTGTCCATATGGACTACCCACATGGCCGCACAGCCACGTCCGAGCTGACCTGGCCGGACTGCTAAGTAATCAACTGAGCTGGCCGGACCTCCACGTGGCCGGACTCCTAGGCTGGATCCCTACTGAGCTTAGCAACAGCTCAGCCGGACACCTAACTGTTCGGCAAAGCTAAATTTTAGCTCTTAAACTTTATTCTCTTTCACTTAGGCCCCTGGTTAACTTTTTTCTCTATAATTATAACCTCAAGACTATTATAAGTCTAATAAATTCCTCAAAAATTCATATTTGCTCTTAATAAAATTCCAATAAGTCTTTTAGAATTCCCAAAATTATATTCGTATATTTAAAATATTCTTATTTATTATTTCTCAGGACCGGGGTCTCACAGAGGGACACCCTCATTTCGAAATGAGTGATAAGGAGGGGAGAAATGAATTGTTATTCAAATTGAATTATGTGATTGCCGAATAATGTGGCAATCACCCGAACATCAATAAACACTCCCGAGCCTATTTCTGAACATCTAAACATCTTTAAACTCAAAATGTGGGTCCCAGGAAGGTTCAAATGGATTGATTTGAAATTTCTCTATAGGAATTCCACCAAAATATTATAGAAATTAAAGGAAAATCGTACGAAAATTAATTAAAATTTTCAAAGTTTGATAAACTACCCTCCTTAGAGAAATTTTGTCCTCAAAATTTAGATGAACAAGGATATATGTCTAAAGAGCACCAACAACACCTTCAACATTATCTACCTTAGAATAGGAATCGATGACCTTAATGAAAATCATCAAGTTCGAGACAAATCCAACAAGGCGAATTTACGATGAAGAACTCAAATTCAATATTCTCACATGGTTTTTCCGCAAAAGACTTGCTTCAAGACGATAAGGAACGTTACACTCTCAATGAGAACAAAGGACCAACGATGATCAAACCATCTTGGTCTTTAGCCACAATCAATACAAGAGGTATCCAATACATGGATATAGTAAGATGACACTCAAAATCACTAGGAAACATCATACGATAGAACAAAAACTCGCTGAATGAGAGAAAACACTATGATTCTGCTGCGCTTCACAGCATTTGGTCACTCCCAAGGTAAAAATACTAGACAAGAAGAAGAGGACCAAGGATCTTGCCGTAAGAATAATACAAGGGAAACTTTCACAACTCAAACAACCTTTCATCAACACCTCAATAGTTGGTCATAATGAACCAATGGCATATACCAATACGATATAAGTGGGGAAACCATGGCACCGGACTTAGAATCAATGTGGAACTTAGAACCAATTATTATCAAAGAAATGAATCGACTAAACGAATAACAAGATTTTCATCAATATGGTCACCTACTTGACCCAACAACCAAGACCAACTCTCTCAACATAACCATAATCTCATACTACTCTGCCCACTCATCGATAGATACACAAGCAATCACACTAATTCTAAGACTAACCTCATACTATAAAGACCTCAAGATATATAGATAAAGTCAAAGAATACATTCAGATTCGACATGATTGTAATCCGGATCTTACGAATGGTAAAGTTTTGTGGCAAAAGAGAATCAGAGATGGATAGACAGACTATAACTTCAATCAAAAAAATCTACCACAAGGTTTACCCAAGAAGAGATCAATAATGACATCTACACATCGGACTAATCCAAAAACTCCACACTATGAGTCTAGGTCACCATATATATCATAGGGTCAAACATATATATCTATAATGGTAGTTACACCAATCTCACCTCCATACTTGCTCCAGACCACCGCAAATCACTAGACCAAAGATTGAGATACCAAAGCTCACACACAACCTACCCCGCACACAAACCTAGTGCAATACTAGAATGACTCCAGGAAGTTTGTTTTAAGATGCGTTGGCCAGTGTCCTTCTCAAATCAATCCTTCTTAGTCATTCCCACACCACATGACATAGACTATATGTATGCTAGTCATATCAAGATATGTATATACATATTGGTTGGTGCAGTCGACCCAAGAAGACACATTGGCTAACCAATGCTCGAGATCCTGCATAAAACACAAACTCACTTCACATAACCATCTACACACCCATACCACAATTTATAATCCCAAACCATACTATCACACACTCTCAGAGAGAAAACATCAGAAAGAGTTACATACACCCATCTTGCTTGTATCACTAAGGATTTCATAAGACCAACTCTAGAACAAGCATGTGATTTCTGAAAGGGGAAATCCCCGACACTACTCCCACAAGACACAAGAATATCAGAAAACGAATCCTCCATGCCTTGGCTTGCGAATGAAGGATTTTGAACCCAAAATGGATTTTGCATAAAAGGAAGATACATGCACTATCGAGGTATGATAGATTTCCAAATTGAATGAAGTTATGCTCCGCTACGATTAGGATGAGGTACTACCATTGCAAGTCAAAATTTCGAATTCAAAGATTTATAGTGGTCATCTATTGTTTACACCACTCCACAGGAATGAAAGAGACCATAACAACCACAGGAAGTGGGTTCGTCGCACAGTCAGAAAAGCTAACATGTAACGAAGACAGGAGCAGACACAATAATTATTGCAGAATATGGACAACTCTTAGATGCAAATACTATCCAAGTCAAAGAAAGGAGAAAGCCAACCACCTACTCCATACACGGAACTCAACACTACTCCTAGAGTAGATCTAATGGGTAAACACCACCTCCAAGCACTCATCATCCTCAAATTTTCAAACCCAAGCAAGCAAGCAAGTAGGCATCCACAATCTAGATTTCTCATTCTCAACATAGCCTATACTCACACCCTAGTTCACCAACACACCCATAGATCCTTAGCCAAAATCCCGAGTTCAAGACACATCAATCACTTCTTTCCGAAGCTTCCCATTTACCATTTCAACCTCAAAATCACTCACACTTATTTTAGAAGTCCATAAAATTCCTTCCCATAGCGACCTTTTTCCTTGACACACACCTTACCAACACTTTCTAGACACACACATCCTCAAATAACACCATAAATCTTCGCTTATTCCTATAAGGGCATTCTACTACAATGACCAAAGCAACAACCATCCACTAGAACAACAGCTCATAAGCCAATGGGTCCAAGGCCAATTGGGCACAAGCACAAGACCTTTGCCACTTACCCCAAACTCATCACAAAAAGGGAAGTTAATCATGAATTGCATCCCAAAACTCCTCAATCCCGATAGATCTCTCCACTACAACCTAAATATATTTCTCATCTCTTTCCAAATTTTGAAAGCATAACTAACACTTCCAACTAATTCCCTTGACACACTCTCATGACATTAATCTACTAAACATCAAGAAAGTTTACCAAGACATACCTCAACAAGGATTATTTCAATTTTGCACCTAATCTTTCTTTTTATTTCCTTACAATCCTCCTAACTCCTCAAGAAGCTTCTACAACCACCAAGTCTCTTTCACACATCAAACTTCACCATTAGCCTCAATAGTACCATATCCCAATCCACTAAGTCATATGAACCAATTTTAAAGACAAGTCCCACGGGCACCCAAATGGAAACTTTCAAAGAAAATCTCAATCATGACACACACACAAGTCTACTGCCCAAATCACACCTCAATTACTTGACCATCAAGACATAGGATCACCGGGAAAACTTCTTAACTACCATATCAAACTAAAAGGGGATTGCCCAAGATGTGGCACAACCACTTGCTAGTCACCTCCCAAACAAACTACATGACACCACTCTAGGCTACAACCACAAGATTCACTCTAAATTGACGGTGAACTCTAAATCAATGGTTAATGGACTAGCCCAATTCTAACAGTACAGTAAAATAAATATACCCTACTTGGGGCACAATTATTCATCACGGTTAGTGAGGAACCAACAAGATATAATTGACCCACGTTCCTACAAAAGGGGCAGAACTAGGAAATCAACATTAGAAAAGGGATCATCACCATACTTACTACGAATAAGAACCGAAGGCTTTGGAATTTACTACCCATAATCAATGGGAAAGATTTAGATGCCAACACAAGATCCAATAAAGAACATGACCCCGAAACTCTAACCAAGCTATTTCAATCATGGATTTACTTCTTGGAGCCAAGGAAAGGATATATAATGATAGCAAAAAGGAATCGAGACTCAACAAGAACAACAACGCGACCAATTTAAAAATGGAAACAACAAAGTATCGAATATCCTAGAACCAACTGGCAACAGGAAGAGGGTTCCCAAGGGTCCATCATTTTTCCAATTACATCTAGTTCTCGTTAGACCTCATGCAATGCACACAAGCATAGAGCACACCATATGACATGCACTGCAAATGCGATAAGATGCACCAATTGAAACTATGTTTCTCCCCAATGTCCCTAGATTTTCCAAAACTTTGCCCTGACACCAATTGTAACACCCTGGAAAATTTAAACCATTTTTTGAAATATAAATAAAGAGAGGAAAAGAAGGCATCAAGAGGTAAAATAACTACCCTCTACTATCTTTACCCAAAACAATGATAATAGAATGAATGGCATACATTACATACAAATCCCAAATGAGGGTCATCGCTTTACAAACCAGATGTCCGAGTACAAGTACATGAAAGAAATAAAATATAAGTGAATAAAAGACAATGAGCTACTAATGATGTATTCCAAATATCCTCTAAGTCCTTGGACTCCAACTCTAATTCAAGCATGGATTTCCATACCTAAAAATAGAGGGTTAGGCAAATGTCTAGTAGAGAAATCCATATAGGTGATATATATGATGGTCGTGGGTGTGATCTAGTGTATAGAAATAAATGTATGACGCATACATAAGGGTCCATAGGGATTTAAAGGAGACTAACGACATCCCTAGGCATTTTTTCATTTTCATTAAGTTGGCAATATCAAAAGCGATTTCATGTGTATCAAGTCCTTAATAATCTAAGGGTTTCCAATGACCGATAAGTTTATAAGTTTGATTTACAAACCATCATTTCCTCTGCATTGAAGAAATCAATGGAGTACCAGGTGTCATCCTTGACGAATTCAAGGGAGCTCACATCATCAATATCATAAAAGATTTATTAGGTTTTTCCTACTACGAGGTACGAGTCCGTCGATTAGAGTACCCGCAATAATTTCCTAGTATCTTCCCAACTCGTCGGGAGGGCCTAGTCAAGCCCCCATTGTGCACAATATCATGGGTGGAACGACCACCCAGGGAATCCCATCATAAGTTCATTCCCAGGGAAGGAATTTCCCATATATAGCCAACCTAAGTAATCTTCATGTTTTCAAGGCCAATTTCATATTAAATCCATTTTCATTCTCAATTCAATTTGATTAAGGTAAAAACCTCCTAATCGTTCAACGTTGACCCAAAACATAATTCATAAGTTTTTCTACAATAGCCCCAATTAAGCCAAGGGCTAATTTTAGATTAATGACATTGTCCGACGTTCCAATTTACATTACGAGGGTCCATTCTAAACCATTCCAGTATCCAAACACATTTTCCCGAATTCCTATGACATCGTTTAAAATCGGGATTTTATATAACTTTAGGGGTTTTTAAAATCAACAAGGGAATTGCTGAATTAATCATGAAGGGATGTCAAATATACTAAATTAGATGTTCTAGGATAGATTTTGGACTCATTCATGACCCTAACGGAACCCAAACATAGCATCAACCATGTTTTTATATAAATCGAAGAGAGAGGAACAGAGACTATACATATGTATACAAGAGGTTGGAGAACTCTACCTCGTAAATGACCTGAGACGAACTATAGGCGAGAGTTTAGCTCTAATGGTGAAGCTGAGACCAGATATGCATAGAGCATGAGTAAGAGACCATCATTGATGAAGGACTCTTGGTCCAAATGTCCCTAGAATGGGAGAGAGAGAGAGAGAGGAGAGAAGTGAGAAAAAGTGGGAGAGAGAGATACATACCTGGAGAGGGAGAGAGAGAGGATGTTATGGCAAGGGTTGTGCATTGTGAGTGTAAGTGTCGAGTAAAATGAGAAGGAAGGATATATATCGACCTATAGTATGATTCCCAAAATGCCCTTACTAGGTTGCATATCAATATACACATTGTGTATATCAATATGCATAAACGGTGGGAGCTAGAGACCATATGTATTTTGATATACAAACTTTGGTGTATATCGAAATGCAACAAAGGAGAGGGGCAGAGCCTTGCATATCGATATGCACCAAAGGGTGCATATCGAAATGCAACACTACGAGGGACAATCAACAACTGTATTTCGATATACATACCTTGGTGTATATTGAAATGCACAAGGAAGGAGGGGGAACCGTGGCATGCTATTTTGATATATACATTAAGTGTATATCAAAATACAAAAGAAGGGGGCAGGCCAACAACATTTCGATATGCACATTCAAAGTGCATATCAAAATACGAGTAGGGTGCTGGCCAACAGCAACCCCTATTTCAATATAGGGAGAGGGGAGGGACGCCCTCATTTCGAAATGAGTGATAAGGAGGGGAAAATGAATTGTTATTCAAATTGAATTATGTTATTGCCGAACAATGTGGCAATCACCCGAACATCAATAAACACTCCCGAGCCCATTTTCAAACATCCAAACATCTTGAAACTCAAAATATGAGTCCTAGGATGGTTCAAATGGATTGATTTGTGATTTCTCTATAGGAATTCCACCAAAATATTATAGAAATTAAAGGAAAATCGTATAGAAATTAATTAAAAATTCCAAAGTGTGACACGGGGTGAGTATATGAGGATGCTTGTGTGTGAATGGGATTCATTGTAGATTGGCCATGATTAATCATAGAGCGGTGTGTGTTTGTAACCCACATTGTGAATTGTTGTCGTGGTGTCCATATTTGTATGAGACTTGTTATTTGGTCGAAATTTGCATGTTCACGTATGAACCTTGTAAGGGGGAAAGTGTGAGTATGCATGGGGTATATAAGAACTCATCATTTTAGAAATATACGTGAATGTACGTGCGGGTTTTGTAGAATCACATGATTAGGGTGTGAATTGTTAAAAATCCCAAAAGAATGAATATGTGTGAAAAGGTAAAATTTTGGATAAAATGGTGATGCATGACTTATATTCATGTCTTTAAATTCATCATTTCCATACTTGAATATTGTAGTTGACTTTTTGAGATTGGTTCTCAAGAAAGGAAACGATGAATCGAAGAGTACCAGAAAACATAATCGGTGACATCCTCTTAAGAGGCAAAAATGAGTGTATGAGGTATTTCATTTCATTAGTACATTTCTCATTTCATTTGTCAAAGGTGGCCTACGGGCATATATGTAAAGGTGGACTACGAGCATATACATATAAAGGTGGTCTACGGGCATATATAAAAGTGGCCTTCGTGAATTCAGAAAATTGCCATAGGGTGAGGGGGATGCCCCAAATCCTTCTTAAAGGTGGGCTTCAGCCAAATTGTTTTTAAGGTAGACTTCGTCCTAAAGAGTTTATGTAAAGAGGGGCTACGACCCAAACTTTTGAGAAACCCCTTTTTCTTTGGAACTTGAAATTTTATATCTCACACTCTGTTTTCTTTGTCTTTGGCTTGGAAATCAGGTAGCAGGGTTTAGCGGTCCACTACAAGGCATCCTTGGAGATAGCTTGGTTTCAGTTTGGATGGAGTCTTTGATGGGTTTGTCCTATTGAAGATAGTTCTTTTTGCTTTATTTTAGTTTTTGTTATGCATTGATGTGTATTCATGTCTTGATTATAGAATAGTAAGTTGGTAGTATTGTTTTTGAGAGCTTGTAAATAGATATGTATGGTTTTACATTAATGCAAGTCTTGAGGTATTGTTTTCTTAATACCATTTGGTTTCTATGCTTTGGAGGCTTTGGTGGGGTTTTATGTTGAGTTATTAGGTTATTGAGTGATGCAGACAGACAGACTAAGAATTATATGAGGGGAGTGGCATCGCGGACACGTAGTGCCGCACTGAAGTACCAGGGCAGAAACATTCCCCGAGCTGAATGACTTCCTCCCGAGCTAAGTGTCCTTTTAGACAGTGTCCCGTTCTTTTGACCTTCGGAGCTCGGCTAAACATCTTTTCATCAATCCGTCTGCAGCAGATTGACCGTCTCCTCCGGATGATCAGTTTTGACTATCAGGAGAGCTGACTACTCCCATTCCCGAGCTCCCACTCTTCTGGACATCTCCGCCCCTGGCATCTCGGCAGTCCATGATTTCGTAGTTTTCTTATTCAGTTGTTTTTATTCCTTTTTGTGGGACCCAACGTGCTTAGGGTCCCTTTTGTTTCCTCTTTTGGGCCTAATCTGTCAAAAGCCCAGTAATCGTACTTAGGGTTTTTGCTACTTGTGGTTTCTTACTGTCGCCCTATAAATAGGGAATGATGTAAGTTTCTAAGACACTTTTTAATTAAATTAAAACCTGACAGCATATTTTCTTGTTCAACCCCATCCCCTCTTGGTATTCTCTTAGAGAATCAATGATTGTATTTGAAGTCGTTCCTCTGGGTATTCGTGCACGAATCAACAAACCAACGAGCCTTTGATTTGGTATTGGCTTGCCAATCAATAAGTTGAAGAAGAGAATCAACACCGACATCCTCCTGCGATCAACGGTGGTATTCTATTTATCCCTCGGGTTTCATTCTTATTCCACTGCGTGTGAAGAAGGCTGTAGTTGGTAAAATACCAATCTGCATCAGTTGGTATCAGAGCACAAGTTTCTATCCTTCCTGGAAAATCTTCCTTCCTACCTAAACCATGGCCCCCAGAAGATGACCAGCCCAGGAGATTGAGGAAGACAGACTCGATAGGCTACAACAGACGGTGGAAAGCCTGGCGGCGAGTGTTGCATCCATCCAGCTTCAATTACAACCCCGACAGCCCCAACAACCCCATCGCCCCCAACAATGACCAAATCCTCGTGAGGAGGAGGTGGAACCAGATGATGATGATGTCGAATATGATTTGCCGAGGACAAATCAGAAAGGAGACCAGAGATACACCCCCAGTACCTTCATAGACATGAGGAGCGAGATGCGCCCCTGTCCTCTAAGTGGGAAACTGGCCTGAAGATAGATGTTCCAGAATTTCATGGAGGAATGAAGCCAAAGGATTTTCTTGACTGGCTATTTGCTGTCGAAGAAGTATTGGAGTTAAAAGAAGTACCCGAGAACAAATGGGTCCCTCTCGTGGCCACGCATTTTCGTGGAAGAGCTATAGCTTGGTGGTAGCAACTAAAGACGAACCATTCTCGGATGGGCAAAAGAACGATTGAGACATGGGAAAAGCTCCAGAAACACCTACATGAGGCATTCTTGCCCCACAATTATTCCAGATTCATGTATCAGCGGTTCCAGAACCTGAGGCAAGGATCCAGGACAGTGGATGAGTACACGACAGAATTCTACCAGTTAATGGCATGAAACGACCTTGGTAAAATGGCTGACCAGATGATCTCCTGATATGTTGGTGGTTTACAAATTCCGTACCAAGATACTCTCAACATGTTTGAACTTTACTCCCTCTCTGATGCATATCAGAAGGCATTACAATTAGAAAGGCAGACCAAGAGGCGTTCTATTTCGTCACCTTGGCCGGCATCTCATGGCCGACCTGGTGTACCTCTGGAGGTGTGCCGAGTTGTTCCCCAAACCAGCCGAGCTCCGGCCCTAGTTCCCATCTCGGCAAGACCAAGTACTGTCAGTGCGGGTCTATGCTTCAAGTGCGGGGAGCCGGCCACAGGTTTATAGATTGCAAAAAGCCCGCCATCCAGAAAGGGTTACTCATTGACAATGATGGTCTCGTAATGTAACACTCCGCAAATTTTAGTTTGATCGACATTCGTCTCGATGAGCTTCTCGTTGGAAATCCGCTTTAAATTAAGTTCTAGGGTACCTAAAACACTCATTTCACCGTATCAAATGCCCGCATATCGCTTGAAAGTTCTGTTGGAACTTTTCGGACTCCTTTGGATTGATCCCGGGCTTGTTAGAATGGTTGAAAACCTCCCAAACAACAAAAATTCAGTTATGAGGCTTGTTGCATCGGTGCAGCCTTTTGGTGCATCGGTGCAGGGTTGCATGTTGGCCTTGCATCGGTGCAAGACCAATGCAGAAACGTTTTGTTGGTGAAACCTTCAGGTGCATCGGTGCAGGATGGCTCTGCATCGGTGCAAGATGGCTCTGCATCGGTGCACAACCAATGCACAGCATCTCTGGTCCAATTTTGTAAGGGTTGCATCGGTGCAGCCTAGACTTGCACCGGTGCAACTGCTGTTTTTCGAACATTCATTAAGGGTAAACTTGTCATTTCACTTGGGGCCCTATATATATGAGTTTGGCTCGAGTTAAGGCATTATTTACCCTATTTTTCCAGACCTCTCTCTCTCTCTACCTCCCTCATCTCTCCCTCTCCCTTCTCTCTTGATTGTAGAAGAATCCATGGAGATTTGGAGCTCGGCTCCTTGGTTAACGTCGATGAGAGCATCGCAGGCTATGCATTGATCGGTTTAGATCATCTTGGAGTGGTAAGTCTCTTCCTCCTCTTGTTCCTAAGGTTGCTCTCCTCCATTTTCTAATGGTGGAACTTTGTAGGTGGCGTCAAGGGCTTCGCGTTGACGGGTTCGAATCATGTTGGGCATTTTCCGGTGATTGCTCCGGCGAACTTTTCCGGCGACTCTCCGGTGGGTAACTTCTAAATCCTACTTGGTGTGCATGGGTGTGCGTAATTCCATTCCATGTATCGTTGTTTCACCAATTATTGATTCACTTTGCATAGTCGTATTATTAGTAATTCGATTCTTTGGTGTCGAGTATGAAATCACGTTGTCGTCGTTCGATTGGTTGGTGTCGGGATAGCGAAGGGAAATTGTGTGATAGTTGAGATGGTGTTGGGATGGAAATGATAACTTGTGTGTTGAGAATTACCCTTAGGATAGTGTGGACACCAAGTGTTTGACGAATTGCCCGAATGGGCTTTGAGGTTGATCTTGGGGTTGTCGACCGTGTTTAATGATAGTGGTAAATAATTGGGATCGTGTCCTACCTATTTGGGCCTTTATGGTGTTGCACGGGTGTGAGTTAGTCAATTTGGGGAATCTCCCCCTTATCGTGATTTTAGTAAACCTTCTATCCATTTGGGATAGGTTGTGGAAATTAGTGGGATATATGTGTGTTGTGATTTCCTTGGGTACTAGTGGTATCGTGGTATGGTTGGCATAGGTTCCCTTGGTGTTGTAACAATAGGAAGTTGGAAAATGGTAATGGACCCTTGCTTGAGGGGAATTGTGGAATTGTGGAAAGTAAAATGGTAGCTTGCTTGGATAACTCTCTTTGGAGAGGAAACGTGGAAATTGGTGGGAATTGGTTTAGCCGTGGGCTTGTCATTGAATGGGGTGAACCCGGTAATGAAATGGAAATCACCCCAAATGGAATGAATGCAATGAATGTAATGAATGTCGAATACGGGGATGGATCCCACGAGGACCACCCTTGGATAATCTTGAATTCTCTCAGTAAATCCCACCAAGTGAAACATTAATGAAAGAATTGTGAAGAGAGTGTTGTGATGTGATTGATGGCGTACGAAGGATACCATCTTGGGTGTGGGAGGTACTTTGCCCCAACCCAGGCGATGTGATTTTTGAAAGCTTACGGAGTGAGGAGGTTCTTGCCCTCACGACCGG
>NMUG010001400.1:0-18012 GCA_002855965.1 Monotropa hypopitys | reverse complement strand
AAGTAACTGCAACCGCAGAATACTAAGTCCAACACAAATCCTCAAGGGACCTCAAACCACAAGTCCAGGTTAACTCTCACACCGAGTAAGGGTATAACACAACTCACATCAGCCACTGGCACTAATCCGCAAAAGAACCTACTATCCCAAGGACATTTCACTTCCCAAGTGGATCACACACCATTTCTTCCACAGCAAGACCCTACCACGTCGAGATATTCTCACTTCCCAAGAAGGTCACAACCACTAGATCACCAAGTGCTAACGCATCACGAAACAACCACAATTTTTAATCCCACAAACGAGGTTATTCTAAGGTTACACAACTCACACAAGGAACTATACGCACTAGGGAGACCCAATAAATCCCAAGGTAAACAACCATCAACCGTAAGGCTATCAAGTAAGAAACCTACCGTGCGACGAGAAAGGGAGTCAAGACTCGACCACAATTCCGAGCATAAGTAACTGTAACTTAGTTACTTAGCATGGGGCTGGGTTGCTGGAGTTTGCCGTCTTCAACATTCTGGAGTCAGGTGAGAGTCAGGGCCTCTTCAAGCGCAGGAGAAAGTTGCAGAGAGTCATGGGTGGCAGAGTTTCCAAATGGGGTTTGGGGAAGTGAAGGATGTCGAATTACTTAGCATGCTAAATTGCAGGGGTTGGTGGTATACAGCTGCCTTCGGATCACTCATACCTCTCTATTGGGTTGGGCCGGCCTGTGTGGTTGGGGCTGTTTTTTCTCTTTTTCAGCTTTCGTATATTTGTAAATTCCTTGAGATTTTAATAAAATTTTCTGCCTTTCAAAAAAAAAAGACTCGACCACAAAGAGACAATCAACCCCAAAGGTGCAAACGACAAACTCCAACAATCAATGTTACGAAGGGAACTAGAATTTAAGGCTCAATTGCAAGAGCACTACAATTTCCTAGTTGCAAGAGTACCACAAATTTCCAACCACAAGAACGACCATCAAACTGACATCAAGAGAAAAGGCATCACTCTTACAAGAAGAAGCCAACAACAACCTTGTCTAAGAGCAAAGAGAGGAATTCACGGAATGATCATTCAACCACACGCAGGATTATCATCCTCACTAGGAGGGCAAAGAAGAACCAAATCAACTAACCGCTGCAAAGTCCGTCATTCGCCACCAAAGATAGGCATCGAAAGCCAGGATGACAACAAAGAGAATCCACTTCCTAAGAGGGAACAGGCTCGACAAGCCACTTCGACAGCCACCAACGATTGATATCGAGGAATAAGAAGCCAAATCACCACCAGAGTTATTGAAGAAACTCATTTACACTCTAAGAACAAGGAACTCGAAACAGTTCACTAAGCCAGAGTAGGAATCACTACTATTACCCAGAGGATACTACCGGAACAAACAAGTCCAATGCCCACAAGATCCTCCAAAAGACACCAAGGCAGGCTCAAAATCACCGTAATAGAGACAGGGATTTGCTCAGAATTCCAAAAGAACAACAACAAGACCAACTCGAAGGAGTAGACACCACGAATTTCCAAACCATCTTATTAATTCGAGTTATAAAAACTTGTTGTTTTATGAGATCCATGCAATGCACACACATTCAATGCCTAGATACACATGCCATGCGCCCTAAATGTAATCCCTCAGAGCTACACAAAAGAAACGGTGCGCTCATTGAGACTAAAAGTCTCACCCAAAGACCTAGGTAAATCGGAACGAGTGCTCTGATACCAACTATAACACTCCCAAATTTTGAAACATATATTTTTTTGAAATAGAGAAGTGGAGTGTTAAATGGGTAAAGAGTATCTAGTAAGGGTAAAACAACTAACATTCACAACACTCTACCCAACACTCTGACTTATTATTATGAATGCATTACATTGAAATGAAATACAAATAAAACAGGCTAATAGGGTTTTACATCATAATCCTGCACAACAATGCCCCAACTAAAAGAAAAGGCCAAAATAAAATTTTATAAGATAATCATGTACAAAGCGGCCAATAGAAAAGTAAAGAAGTACAGTACTGAAAAGAAAGACAATCAAAGTAACTACGATCCGGTCAAGCTTCAAGTCCTGTCAAGGATCCCGCAGCCACTCCCAACCAAGGGAACAAGTCCTACAAAAGTAGAGGGTCAGGCACCACCACCTGGTAGAGATAATCTATCTACTAGCGTCTATAATATTGGGGGTGAATGTGTGTGTTCATGCATGGAATGTAAGTAATACAATGCAATGGATCTCATTATGTCATAAAACGTTTCCTTTCTTTCAAAGTTCCACATTTGACTCATCGTAGAGGAAAGTAGTAAAACACTATGTCTGACCAAGACTCGAAAGTGAAGTACGAGATATCCGATACCTACCAAAACAGTTGCCTAGACAAGGCCAAAGGGAATTATGTTCAAGTGTCGACTCACACTAAGTAACCGACTCATTTTCGTTATTCCAAATGTACTCCAATTCCCATTTATATCCAAGCTATACTTGTTATTTCGATTCCGTGCCTTATAGAACAATCAAGGCAAGTGTCAATCAATCTATGTGAGTTTTCGGTTAATTCCATTTAGAGGCTCGTCAACCACTAAACGTGTCATATACCTCGTATTCCCCGACACGTTGGGAGGGACCAGACAATCCCCCATTGCGCAATGTCGTGGGTGCTAGACAAGCCACCCAAGGTACCACAAACTAGCTATCCGAATATCTAGCCAACTCATTCCTCGTATAGAACCAAGTGTCACGTCTACTTTAATTCAATTATTTCGTGCTACCTAGGGCAAACAACCTCCTAATCGACATGTCATACCAAAATGTGACATTCCTTCCGTTTATTTCCAAAACATTTCCGGTTATTCACAAAACGTTCCAATTGTTCGATTTTCCACAAAACATGTCAAAACCTTGTTTTCATCCACCGACACCCAAGGGAATCCAAAACAAGTTAATTTACCCCAAATCAATTTCATAAATCGACGACCACGGTTTTTTTTTATAAAATTTGGGGCTTTTCGAAATTTAACCAAGAATCGAACAATTGACATCCTAGGGAGTTCATAGATACCCTAGCCGATACCACCACGCGACCGATTGAAGTGTATGACGACCCATGAACGACGATTTTGCAAAAACATACAATTTGACAGAATTTAATAAAAAACACGAGGAAGATGTAAGAATACCAACATTACAAACGAGAGGGATAGAAAACTCTACCTCGTCGGAGCTCCGGTGACGCTCGCCGGAAAACTTCGCCAGAAAACCTTCATGGCCGAAGTGAACCAAAGCCGCCATCGCGAAGCTCTCGAGATGCTATAAAACGTTTGAGAAGGGCAAAACTTTAGACGAGCAACTAATACAAACCTAGGGTTTTGGAGAGGGAGAGAAACTTACCGATCCGAGACGATCCAAGCACATAAATACGGACAGGAGAGTGCGGGGAACACCATTAATGCTTCGTGTTTCTTTTGAAATTCATTGGATTGAGAGGGATGGAAGAGAGAAGGTAGAGAGAGTTGAGAGAAGGAGGTAAAGAGAGAGTCTATGGTTTACAAATAGGGAAGATGACCCCAATTTTCGGACCAAAACAATATATAGGACCCCTAGTGAAAACCCCAAACCGCTCTTCATTTAATCCCATCGCGCACAGATTTTTGCCTTCACGACTGGTCGATGGATTTGGCCCGACCGGTCGAGGCTTATTAGAATGTCCCACTGACCTATGCCGACCGGTCGACGCAGTACCAGTGTACCGGTCGACAAAGGTAAAATTGCACTGAATTGAAAAGGTGGAATTTCCGATAGTATTTTGGTCCTAACTTCTTCGTCCGAACTCCGATGGAGATAATTCAAGTTGCGTTGGATTCGTAATTGAATTATCTACGACTTTCATTAATGAAGAAATTTAATTTAATACAATAAAAGGAAATTAAACTTTCCGGAGTGTGACAATATTTATGGCATTTCTTGACGTACTTAATACAATCGGCCTCCATTGTCATCCAATAGTATCCGGTACGCAAGATTTTTTGGGATAGAGTATGGCCGCTCATGTGGGGACCACAAGTTCCTTCATGTACTTCTGTCATCAGTTCATTGGCCATATAAGCATCTACACAGTGCAAAGGACCATGCATAGATCTTTTGAAGAGCACTTCGCCGCATAAGAAGAATTGGGCTGCCAACCTTCTGATAGTCTTTTGATCATTGGTTGTAGCGCCTTCGGGAAATGCCCCGGTTTGTATGAAGGTTTTGATATCATAGTACCATGGTTGGCCATCGTTTTCATTGGCAATTAGAGCGCAATGGGCAGGGGAATATCTAAGTTGGATTTGTATGGCGGGGATTTTTTCCTCGTCTGAAAAATGCATGGCTGCTGCGAGAGTCACTAAAGCATCTGCAAATAAATTCTAAGCCCTTGTAACATGGATGAACTCAATTTGTTTGAACTTGGCTCGGAGCTCTTTGACTTTCTGATGATAGGGAATCAACTTTGGATCTCTAGTCCGAAACGTTTCGTTGCTTTGCTGTATGATTAGATCTAAATAACTATAGTCCTGCAATTTGAAAATTTCATAATTTAAAGCCATTTGCAAGCCCATAATGCAGGCTTCATACTCCGCCATATTGTTGATAATCACATAATCGTCTTCAAATAGGAGCTTTGTCGCGACGGGCAAATGAGTTCCCTGCTCAGAGATTAGGACTGCCCCTATTCCAGCGCCCTTCTGATTGTATGCTCCGTCGAAGAAGAGTTTCCATTCGGGAATTTGGACATCTTTTTATGAACAGAAGATTGCCTTGTTAGGAAAAAGAGGCTCCATTGGTTTCTCATCTTCGAGGGGATTTTCGGCTATGTATTCTGATATGACCCTTCCATTCTCTGACTTCTGGGTAGCAAAGACGATGTCGAATTCTGACAAGATCATATGTCATCTCGTGATTCGACTCGAAAGCGTGGGTTTCTCGAAAAGATATTTTAATGGGTCTATCCGAGACAACAGGTAGGTAGTATGATAGATCATATAATGGTGAAGCCGATGGGCTGCCCAAGCCAGTGCGCAACAAGTTTTCTCTAGGGACGAATAGTTGTTCTCATATGCGAGAAACTTCTTGCTCAAATAATAGATGGCTTGCTCTTTTTGTCCTTCCTCTGAGTATTGCCCCAGTATGCACCCCATAGAATGATCGAGCATGGTTAAATACATAAATAGAGGTTTATTGGATTGTGGTGAGACCAAAATGGATGGTTGAAGCAGATATTGTTGGATCTTTTCAAAAGCAGTCTGACACTCGGAGGTCCAGTCTTGAGGTGCATTTTTTCGTAGCAGTCAATATATAGGGTCACAAACTTGCGTCATTTGTGCTATAAAGCGACTGATGAAGTTTAGCTTTTCTATGAAGGAACGGACTTCTGTTATACCAGATGGTACTGGCATTTTGAGGATGGCTTGGATTTTGGCCAGGTCTATCTCGATACCCTTCTGACTGACCATAAATCCCAATAGTTTCCCAGATTTTACTCCAAATGCACATTTAGCTGGGTTTAGCTTTAACTGATACTTGCGAAAATGCTTGAATACTCGTCGAAGGTTGAGCAGATGCTCCTCCTTTTGTCGAGACTTGATAATCATGTTGTCTACGTAAACCTCCAGCTCTTTATGGATCATGTCATGAAACAACATGACCATTGCCTTCTGATAAGTTGTGATTGCATTTTTTAAACCAAATGGCATGACTTGATAGCAGAAGATTACCCATGGGGTAAGAAAGGCGGTTTTGTCTTGGTCTTTTGGGGCTATCCGAATTTGGTTGTACCCTGAAAAGCCATCCATGAAAGAAAACATCTCGTGACATGTCGTATTGTCCACGAGAATGTCAATATGAGGCAAAGGGAAATTATCTTTCGGACTAGCTTTGTTCAAATCTCGATAGTTAATACACATTCGAACTTTCCCGTCTTTCTTTGGCATGGGGACTATGTTGGCAAGCCATTGTGGATATTCTACCACCCACTGGAAGCCGGCGTTGAACTGCTTTATCACTTCTTCCTTGATTTTTAGACTCCATTCTAGTCGGAGTCTTCTCAACTTTTGTTTGATGGGCCTCATGGATGGGTCTATAGGGAGACGATGTTCTACAATTGAGGTATTGAGCCCTGGCATATCCTCATTTGACCAGACGAAGATGTCCGGGTATGCTCGAAGTAGTTCTATAAACTCAGTCTTTTGGTATACATCTAGATGGATTCTGATTTTGATTTCCTTAGGTGTCTCTATAGTCCCCAAATTAATGGTTTCTCTTTCCTCGACATTAGGAGTTTGTCGGTTTTCAAAATTTTCCACCATTTCTCGGATCTCATCTGGGACTTCATGGTCAGCATTGTCATCGACCTCTATCCCCATCAGATCAAAATCTAATTCAGTATCGAAGTCATGCTCGTCCAGTGCTAAGATTGTTCGATCATTTGAGTTAAAGGGATGAATTTTAGGATTCCTGAAAAATGGTGATGATTTTTTTGTCAGTATTTTGGCCTTGATTATTTTTACAGAGATAAATAAATGAGCAGAATACATAAAGCTTTTTATTTATAAACACATCGAGATAACAAAAAGATGCGATTCAAACAAGGAAAGCACACAAACTTCATTCAGCAGAAATGAAAATACAAAAAGACATATGCCGATCTTGTCGTGGTTTACCAAAACACATGGGCTTTCTTCATTGTGGAGGACGTCCAATTGTGCAGCTTTTCGCCTGGATAAGTTGGACGGATAGTATCTTGCAGATTGGGACTTAGAGATGGTGGGTCTATAGTGGCGATTTGCAACTCACCAAAAATCTGAGATAAGCCTTGGTCATCGTCTTCTGGTGAGGGATATTCAGAAATCACGTTAACTGTTGGATGGTTTGGAAGCGGATTGGTGGTGACATTAGAATACATCTTGGCATCTTCCAGATTTATGATGCCAGCTTCAATAAGGTCTTGCAATTTATGCCTCAAGGTCCGGTATTTCTCCGTTTCATGCCCCAACTGATTCGAGTGGAAGGCGCACTGCAGATCACTTCGGAAGTTCTATGGAAGGGGGTTAGGAAGTGAGCGTGCTAGAATGGTAGTCAAGTGTCCTGAAGATAGGAGGAGCTGGTACACCTTTGTCATGGGAATTGCTAGTGGGGTAAAATTCCTATTCCTCCACACATTTTGCGGAGCATTCTGTGGAAATGAGCCCTGCGGTGCTGAATTTTGGAAGTTCGGATTTTGATAGGCATTTGGCGAGTTCTGATACATATTTTGGGAGGATATAAATTGGATTGTTGTTGAGAAAAGTTAGGATATCCTTGCTGGAGAGAAACTTGATTGTTGGGTCTTGGAACAGACATAACGGCTGAGACCTCAGCTTCCTTAGCCTTTTTGGGAGGAGGCTTTTTGACATGCGATGAGGAGGAGTCTTCTGTCTTTGCATATGGGTCCAGGATTTTTTCGGTCTTGATTCCATCTTCAATCATCTCTCCTTGTAAGATGATTTTATTAAACGACCTCCCAATGGAGGTGAAAAACTTTTCGTAGTACATTCCCTGGCATGTCTGCACAAACATATGAACATATTCAGAATCTACCAGGGGTGGATCAACCTGTGTTGCTTGGCTCTTCCATCTAAGAGCATATTTGCGGAATGTTTCCTTGGATTCTTTCTTCATTTTGATAAGGAACAGACGATCAACTGCTATTTCCGTGTTGTGACGATACTATCGGACAAACTCTTGTAATAGGTCTGTCCATGAGCGGAAGCGTTTCAGATCTAAGCGACCAAACCATTGTGTCGCTGCCCCGGTTAAGCTGTACTGAAAAAGGTGCATCAATAATCCTTCGGAATTAGGATATCCGAACAATGCTCCAACGTATAGACGTAAGTGCATCATGGGCTCGCATGTACCATCATATTTCGAAAAGTCTGGGATTTTGAATTTCAAAGGTAACTGCATGCCTAGGTAAAAGCAAAGATCTTCGAAACTTGTTGGTGTATACCCATTTGGCCCTCGGAGGGATCTAATGGCATCTTCCAATTGCTGGACTTTTAAAGTCAATGATGGATCTTCTTTCCTGATAGGGATGTCGTCCAAATGACTTTCTAGGTCGTCTTGGGCGTGTGGTAAAGTAGGGAGAGTTGGAATATAGTGTGGCTGAGTGGGTAAAGTGATAGCTGTTGGTGGTGGAGGAAGGTTCCCTATCGGTAATGATGGATTTGGGACTTGCACGGCAGGGATTGATCCTGTCTTCCCTGGAGTGGTTCCGGTGTTAGGTGGTATTGGGTGACAGGAAGGTGGATCAGTCCCAGCGGGTTGGAGTACAGGTGGGTTTTGATGCTGAGCCATCAGGGCCTCCACGATGGCTTGAAGATTATCCATAGATCTGCGGATAGTTAGATGTTCTTCCCTAGAGACCGTTTCAGGCTCATACAACGTCGAATTTATCGCGTCTTCAGCCATGGCTCGAGTGAAAGATTGAGTAATCCTTCTGTGTGAATTTTGGAGGAGGTCCGAGTGAGCCGTGTTGCTATCTGTACAACAACACTAAGCTTAGATCAGTAAACCAAGAAATCTCTCTAGAGATACTGGAGACAAATGGACTTCTTTTGAATTTATAACTCGGGACATGCCCCGGACATGAAGTCTGGAGTAGTATCTCGGGTTGTAAATTTTTGGAGAAAGATATCTGATGAGTCCATAGTCTAATTCTAACCAGTATTCCTAGAGACACTATTTATTTATTTTTGGAAAAAAATCTTTTTATATTTAGCAGAATGTATATAAGGATTCCCTTCGGCAATGAATATACTTCCCTAAAAACAACAGGGTTTTGGTTTACGACTTTTTTTGGCTTTTCTATATGCAAAATGAGGCTATGCAGCTGAGAGGTTTCAAAGGTTCCCAAATCTTCAGACTTCCGGCCCCCGAAGGGTACCATCTTCGAGTCGGTGATTTGGTTGGGGTGCCTCATTTCGGCCACGGACTTTTTAGAGTCGCGCAGTTTACTGTCGGGCCCTCGATGGGTTGATATGGTAGCATCCATTTTGGGCAGTCATGACCTCCACTCAAAACAGGTAATGATACAAATGATGCATGAAATATTTACAATGTAGTAAAGTAAGTTTTTTATTTTGAAAATGAAGGGAATCCTTTTTTGCAGTATATGACTATACAAATAAATAATAAGCGCATTAGCGCGGCAAAAAAAAATATTTTTAATGAAGATTATTTTTAGCGAAGCGCGCCACCTGTAATATCATTGAAAAGAATAAACACAATTTACATCAGTAATATTGACAGAGAGATGATTGATTTTTGAGTTGGAAGAAATTTTATTTTTGAAAATTTTTGGAAGCTGAAATCCTCACGTCCCTAGCAGAATCGCTAACTGTCGCGCCAGGAAAATCTTCCTCCTCCATTCTTCGCTTCCGCCTATGTTTTCGGGGGTCGCGTTTCTGGATGGCATACTTTGGATTTTCGAGGTTTAATGCGACGTTTGAAAAATAAAATTTGATGATGGTTGGACTTACTTGATTTTTAAAATGTTCAGACTTAATAACGGTTTTATAATTGTCAATGCAATATATATCCTATTATTAATCTATTTTTCAGAATCGCCACTCGGCATAGAGTTACGGTGTGCCAAGTTACCGGTTTTATTAGGAAAAGGTGGTCTGCGAAATCAGAAAATCAGGTTCGGAGATTTGATTACGAATGGGGAAGGTGTTAGGCACCCCATTCGACCTTTCGGTACTTCCTTTTCAAAGGTAAATTTTCTTCCAATTTAAAATCAATGATTTCTCGGTCAAGAGAAATAAATATAAAACTGATGCTTAAATGAATTCAATTGGGTTTTACAGATGGACAACACTTTGATTCTATTTTTGAGATTTTATGAAAAGAATTTAAAGAATAAGTTGAATTTTGATCTTTTTGATTATTTTTTTACATTTTTCAGTCGGAAAGAACTCCGACTGCATTTTGAAAGAATGTTTCTCTTTTTGATTTTGAGATTCCAACAGAATATCGAGTGATTCGGTATAACCCGATTCACAAAACATTTTTGTGATCTTTAGTCAGTCAGCTACTGTAAGTTTTCACTGAATGACTCGAATCTAGGAATTTTTATTTTAAAGATATTTTTGTATTTTTCAATCGGATAGAGGTTCGACCATGTTTATGAAAAATGTTTTTGTTATTGATTTTGGGAATTCCAAAAAGAATATCATGCGACCCGGTATGAACTGATTCGCGAGATATTCTTCCGTTCCAAATCGGTCAGTTACTGCAAGATTTTACTAAACGATACGAATCAAGGAATTAAATTTTTTATTTAAAGTGTTTTATTTTATAAGAGAAAAGAGATTATTCTTGTTTTTGGAAATTCCAAAATAATATCGAATGACCCGGTATGACCCGATTCATAAGGTATTCTTTCGATCTAAATTGACCAGCTACTGCAAAATTTCACTAAACGATACGAATCAAGGAATTGGATTTTGGAGTTTTATGATATTTGTTTTGTATTTTAAGAAGAAATTGATTTTCTTTGAATTTTGGGAAATGCCAAAAGACATCGAGTGACCCGGTGTGATCGGATTCACAAGACGTTCTTTTGATCCAAGTCGGCTAGCTACTACAAGTTTTCGCTGAACGACACGAATCGAGGGATTTCTTTCTTTTATGTTTTTGGGAATGTTTGCCTTTTTTTATATAATTAAAATAAAATGTTAAGAATGAGAAGGGGAATATGTATATATATAGACATATATAGATAAAGAGATAAAATATTATATATAAGCCGTGTTGGAATATTTCCGAACTGAACGACTTATACATAATATACCGACATGGCCGGATTTAGAAAAGAAAATAAAAATGAATAAAATGAACTTTTGTTTCCCCTTGCAAATTTCAAGAGATGAAAAATTGGCTTTAACGACAGATTGCAAACGTAAGCCAAAAATTCAAAAATCGAGTTCTGCAAGTTCAGTTTCTGATTTACTCAAGGAAATAAATGTTCCAAGATCTCTGATTATTTGACCGAACAACCGGTAGACATAGCCATATGCCAGGCCGAGATATCATTTAATGAAATCTTTGAAAGATATTTCTTTGAATAAAGAAGAAAGGTGGCAAGCGAGTCAAGAACATGTTTTTGCATTTTCGAAGCGAAGACGTATTTATGTTCTTCTCGTACGTGACATCGAAACAGGCGTAGCCTAGCATGTGTCAAATTCTAATGAGGAGAATGACATAAATGGCCGTCTTCTTTATTATAGGTTATTACATATTATATAGATAAAAGAAACATTTTCATAATTTTCTCGCGGACGGCATCGGAATAGGCATAGTCATACATGTGCCGATTTTACCTGGATAGATTATGAAACCGATTATTTGTCGCTTTGATGTTTACATCGCAGCGGACAAAATAAAAAGAAAAGAAGAAAATAAAAGAGAATAAGACACAAAAATGTTTTCTATTTATTTACCTTGAATATTTACAACTTCGAGAGTCAAAATCTCTAACGGTAAGTTCCGTAAACTATAATAAAGTATAGTATCCGGATCGAAGCCGATACTAATACTAGACTATAGAATGGAACATCTATACCGAGAGACAATACTCAAAGGAAATAAATAAAGAAAACAAGGTTTGTAGAAAATCCGGCAGAAGTTCGACTGGTTTTGGTTGATTTCGGAATTTTTGGGTAGAGCTTTGGTAGTTTTTTGAGGTTTAGGATTTGGTAATATGACTTTGAGGTGACTGGATTTTGGCTTAGGAAGGATGTTTACTTCAAGAACAAGAGTTGTTCTAGAAAGAAGTAGGGTGGTAGGACTTTAGAAAGGGTTGTAGGGATTTTTGGAGTGATTTTGGTAAGGATTTGGACTTTGAAAATAGGTTCTGTCCGGGCAGTGTTTGTACTGAAGAGAGTGTTTTTAACTCAAATGGCCAGGGGTCCTCTCTCAAGAGGGGGAGAGGGGTTTTTATAGAAAAGTCCATGCTAAGTCAAAAAAAAATTATTGGAAGTGTGTTGGGAAAGGTGATTTGATATTTTGGAAATGTCATTTGGGTGGAAATTATATCACCAAATCTGCCGAAAATTAAAAATGAAATAAAATTAAAATGAAAATGAATTTCTAAAGTCTTCTCGGGTTCTGAAATTGATCCGGACATTTGATTTGCGCTTGCTCGGACCTATGCTCGGCTCCGTTTCTGAAAATTTGAAGTAGATATTTGTGATGCTTGAGTCAAATCGTGAATTTAGAAAATATTTCGGGACTAATCCGGACACTTTTTGGAAATTCTTTGGAAACCTTCCTTTTTGCTCTGAACGGAAGGAGATGCTTCGGGCCTACGCCTTGAACTGCTCTTTATCCGTCGATTGTAATTAGTAGTAAATGTTTGTCTCTTCAAATGACGTTTGTAAAAATTGTGTTTGCCAAATTCTAACGTCGGCTCGTCGTCGCAGTGAAAAATAAACAGAATGGTGTTTATGCTGGACTGAATTCCGAATTTTGATCGGATGGATTCAGTTTGTATGCAGACTTCTCAGTATTGGAATTGCTGATGACTTTCCATTCCTAAACATGATTTCGTATGCTTGTGTGAAATTCTGTTAATTCCAGAGCATAAAGCGTGCAGAGAGGAGCTTTGTTGGCCGTCAGATTATTGTTTGTATTGTACCGCAGACCGGATTGAAATTCTGACTTCGGGTAAACATTCCTTAACATTTTATCGATGTTTGCTGACTGATGCATTGTCATTGGATGATGTTGGCGCTACTTGTGGAAAATCTTGACATCCCGGAATTGTACTCGGATTTGTTCGGAGTCTGGTTTGACCAATTTGTTGACTTCTGAGGTTGGGTGAAAATTGAGTATCAACACTTACATTGGGTCACTATTCCAAGTGGCACACGATATTCCGCAATGGGGGTTTGACTGGACCCTCCTGGTGAGCCGGGGAAAACAAAAACTACACGACATGGAGTTGACGAGCCCCTATGCGGAACTAGCCGATACTATATGATATATGATTGATATGGCCTTGATTGTACTATAAGGCATGGAAATAAAATACAAGTACAATAATGGAATGATACGGGAATTGGAATACTTGGAAAAACATCTGAACAACTGAAATGAGTCTTTTACTTAGTGTGGGTCGACACTTGACACAATTCCCCCTTGGCCTTGTCTAGGCAATCATTTGGTAGATGTTTGATACTTCTGGTTCTCTTTCTTGGGTCTTGGTCAGATACACTATGTTTTACTGCTTTTACCCTTACGATGAGTCTACTGTGAAACTTTGGAAAGAAAATAATTGTTTTAAAATATGATGAGATCCATTACATAAGTCACATTACATTCCTTGAATGATCACACACCTTAACCCTAATATTACAGATGTTTGGAGATAGATTATCTCTACCAGGCGGTGGTGCTTGATGTCACACTCCGGAAATTTTAATTAATTTCCATGCATTTTAATAAATCGAAAATCCCAAATCGCGATAGAAATTTATCGATTTGATTCGTTCTTCAAATCAGAAATCTTTATTCATGTAAGTCGTAGATAATTTGATTATGATTCTAACGCAACTTGAATCATCTCAATCGGAGTCCGGATGAAAAAGTTATGGCCACAATACTCTCAGAAATCCAATCATTTAATTGAGTGCAATTTTACTCTTGTCGACCGGTACACCAGAATGCATCTACCGATCGACACTTTTCAGTGTGCACCTTTGTGAGGTCCCGACCGGTCGAGCCAAATGCGTCGACCGGTCGCTGCTTGTATTTTTGCTGCACGAATTTGTAAGTTGAGGGCAGTTTGGGGATTTCATTAGGGAGGGTTTATATACCCAAAACCCTACAAAAATCTATTATTTTCTGCAGATTTGGCCTCTCTCTTCCTCCCTCAACCTATATCTCTCTGTCCCTCTCACTTCTCTCCTCCACCCACTCAATTCCATCAAGATTTGGAGCTTGGCTCCTTCATTAATGTCGATGGGGACATCGAGGGCTACGCGATGACGGGTTTAGGTCGTCTTGGATCGGTATGTCTCTTCCTCTCTTGCTCCTATGGTTTCTCTCCTCCATTTTCTAATCGTTGAACATTGTAGGTTGCGACAAGAGCTTCGCATTGACGGGTTCGGTTCGTGTTGGACGTTTTCCGGTGATTGCTCCGGCGACCTCTCCGGCGACGCTTCGGTGGGTAACTCTTAACTCCTACATTGCGTGCGGGGTGTGCGTATTTCCATTCCATGTTTCGTTGCTTGTCGCTCTTTAAATTCAATATGTAGTTGTATTACCCGTAGTTCTATTTATTGACGTAGGATGCGTAGTCGCGTGATTGTCATTCGAATTGTTGGCGTCGGGTTAGCCTCGGGTGATTGTATCGACCTTAGAGTGGTATTGGGTTGGAGAGAATAACTTGTGTGTTAAGGATTACTCTTAGGATCGTATATGCGCCAAGTGTTTGATGAAATTCCCGAATGGGGGTGGAATTTGGGTGTGTCGATCATGTAAAATCATAGTGGTGGATATTTGGAAGTGTATTGATTTACTTGGGTCCTTACGATGTTTACGGGAATGCTAGGTATGATGGACTTGGATGTCGGTCTAGCGTTGTTCGTCATGATCCTTGTATGGCTTGATCGAGTGTTCAACCTTATGGATGGTGTTGTTCTTATCCTTGGGTGGATGGTGGAAATGTGGTGGGTTTGGCCCGAATGAAATGTGATCAATGAATGCAATGAATTTCCAGCACAAGGAATGGATCCTACGAGGACCACCCTTAGCCAATCCTTAATCTTTCACCTAAATTCACAAATGGAATAAAGAGATGTAATGTGGTGTTGACTTGGATGGTTTTTCCCAAGTCCTTGTATCATGCTAAGTGGGAGATACGCGTTCCCGAAGTTGAGGAATCACTAGATATCATTGACGGGTGATGATCTAGGAATAAGATCCTTTGGCCATAGGTGGGAGATACGAGTTCCCAAGAAGTCTCGGAAAATACTGGATACGCTGGCAGGCTGGATCCTGGAACAAATCTTAACACATGTGATTTTACTCGCACTTATCTAGGGTAGATTGGAGACTCACTTGTTTAGGAGTCGATCGGAAATCATTTGGAGACTCGCTTGTTTAAGGGTCGTCTGGAAATGAATATTGGAATAGAAATGATAACTTGTGAGGGTAATGTTGTTGTGCCCCTTGGGTGAGCCAAGGTGGGAAAATGGTGGAATGTGTAACTCCAATATTCAATATCAACTACAATCATGTGAATCCAAAATGTTGCTAATGAACATGGGAATGATGAGAGGACTTGACGTTGGGTTCCTTACGAGTAATGGTAGGTGTCAGTTGTGCCTTGACTATGGTTTGGGTTGAGAGTATGTGCGATTGAGTATCGAGGTTCGCGTGTCCCTTGGTAGAGTTCTATAGTGATAGTGTTTGCGTTGGAGACGTCATTTGTGATTGGAGGTGACACTGTACCTGTCGGACTCTGGGGATACTCTTAGTCTCATGTTGCTTGGGTGTGTGCGTGTGTTGTGCCTTCTACTTGACTCTGATTACCTTCACTTTGTGGCACATAGGGTCGCATACGCTCGTGCATGCTTTGTAGTCGTTAGTTGTTACCTCACCGAGCCGTGTTTTGCTCAGACCCTCATTTCTCTCTCTTTTCCAGGCTTGTACTGCAGGGCTTCTCTTGTAGGGGGTGACTTGGAGCTTGGACTAGCAGCTGGTTCCTTTGGAGTTGCGGTCTTGGTTCTCTTTGTGCCTTGTACTTCTTTTCAGTCTCAGGTTATAGTACTGTTGTAGTTGTAACTTTCTTTTACAGTTTGTAGTGAGTAGCTCAGTTGTACTTCTTTCCTGTACTCTTTCCGTTTGTATATTGTATCAAGATTAATATAATGAGAACTTCAATTGCAATGCTGCTGTATAGTAACTATTAACTCCCCAATGTTTGAGTTTATTGTATTTCAAAAAAAATATTGGAAATATTTTACTTAAAAACTTGGGGTGTTACACTTGACCCTCTACTTTTATAGGACATTGTCTCCTTGACTTGGAGTAGTTGCTGGATCCTTCACAGAACTTGGGTTGTAGTGGACGGTAGGCCGTAGGTTGCTCATATTCACCACTGTACTTCTTTTATTTTTAGTTGGCCACCTTGTACGGGATTATCATATAAAATCCCATTTTGGCCCTTTTATTTTAGTTGAGGCATTGTTGTAAATAAAACCCTATTGGCCTCCCCTCAGTGTATTTCATTTCATATCAAGGCTTGTATTGTAATAGTTAGTGTGATGGGTAGTGTGTTGTGTTAGATATACTTTACCCTTTGTTGTGTACTCTTTACCCATTTACACTCCTTTATTCTATTTAAAAAAATATATGTTTCAAAATTTGGGAGTGTTACAAGAGTAGACAGTAAGTGGTCCTTATGTTGGGGACATTAGACAGTATGAGTCTACGAGTGGTCCTACATTAGGGACAATAGACAGTATGTGGTCCTTATACCAGGGACAGTAGACAGTAAGTAGTCCTAAACACTAGGTACGATAGACAATAAGTGGTCCTTACTGGGGGACAGTGGGCAAGAGTATTCGTACATGATTATGCATCAGATGTCTAGCTGATCCATTTAGGGATGCCTGGGGTATGAAACAGTATATGATCTCATTATGACACTGAAATGGCAAATGATTCTGCTATGAAACCAATTATGACATTTCGACACTAATTAGTGGCACTAGACTTGTGTGATTCAGATTATGATTCTCTTTTCTATCTACTGTATATTTATGTCGATGTATGATTTTATTCTCCTCTGATTCAGTTGTAGCACCCATTACGGTTTATGATTTTGTTATGGTAACTCCATTTTGCACTTAACTATGTTATTGAGTGTTTGGGAAATTTATAGAAGAAATGCATAAAGAAGATTTTGAGATAACAACATCCATTATGGAAATCTATGTTTCAGAAGAGAACTTTGGTTTATGACAATTAAGTAAAGTTATAAGGTTTTAATAATTACATTGTTTGTTAAATGATAAGTCGCATTCCATGGAAAAAATAAAAATTACTGCGTGATTGTCACTCGTACGAAAATTAGCTTATTATTATTATTCAGGAAAAGTAGAAATAACCTATCCCAATAGACGTTGTGCATATTTGAAGATAGTAGAAGTAAGTAGTTGTTCAATTGTTTATTATTAGTCTGCTCTGAGACATCTTTTATTTTGTACTATGTTGGTTTTGGGTCTACAATAAATTACAGGCATAAACTTTATTTTCTGAGATATGACAATATATATATTCTTCTATTGTGCTTTATCCTCACTTTTAGATTTAATTATAGTTTAAGTTGTGAAATGCCTGAGGTGGTTGGTTAATCACCTGGCACTCTATCACGATGACCTCAGAAGATGTGTCACGCCCTGGATTTTCAAACCATATTTTTTTAAATACAATTTAAAACAGTTTAAATAATAAACATGGGGATACAACAACTTGCCATCCAGATACATTCAGTTGAATTAATCATTACATCACATAATATTACAAAGTAGAAGTACAAACAAGGTACAAGAGCGCAAGTAAAGTACATGTACTAGTCTACTACAACTGCTACAGTGAAAAGCGAACGAGCTACAAGTAAAGGAAAATCAACTGAGACTGGAATAGCAAAGCCCGAGAAAACCTAACAGTTGACTCGAACTCCAAGTCACCAAGTCCTCCTAGCCCTGCAACACAGAACTAGAAAAGGGAAAAGAAGGAGGATCTGACCAAACCATAGCTCAGTGAGAAAAACCACTACTACTACCGTGCATGCATATGGAGGGTGTGTGCACAGGTGTCTTCAAGAAAGCATGCAAAAACAAGGGAGAACCCAAGCATATGAAGTGAGTGAAACTCCTCAAGGGACACTAAACTCGACTATACTACCAACAATGGATAAAGACT
>NMUG010001399.1:0-18015 GCA_002855965.1 Monotropa hypopitys | reverse complement strand
TAATTCAACAAAGAATTTCAAATTAATATTAAAAGGATTAAATTTTTAATAACTTACTCATTCACCCCCCTCTGGTTAGTTCTAGCTTCCGCACCCTGTTTTTCAAGAAGACACGCTTAAGACTTAAGACCGACAACTGATTTCACCGGTGACTGACATCAGTCCTTAGTCGTTAGTTTCTCTTTCTCCCGTGTTGTTCAATATCTAATGAGAATTGGAGTGATAATCACTATTTACAAACTTATTTTGTATTTGATTTTCTACTTATTTTTCATTTTCATTCATATAAAATAATTTCTTATGAGAAGAGTACTGTTATTTTTTTTGTAAATTAATCATTGATTTGTTCTAGACATGTTGAACTTGATATATGAACTTTTAAACTTTTATTTCTCTCTTTTTGGTTGTAAAATAGGTTTATATTTATTTTATAGAATGAAACATAGTAAAATAATAAATAAATATATAAGTAATTTGTTGTACCTCTGCCGTACTCGTACCTTACTTTTTTAGGTTTCTAGCGTTTCTCGTATCCGTACCCGTACCGTACTCGTATCCCTTACCGGTACCCATGCTTCATTGGTCACTGTGAATCGGTCCAACGAAAACGAAAGGTTATAGATGATGCGGTTGTTCCACTCTAGACTACAATGATCCACCAAAACATTCTAGGTAAAGGATATAGCATAATAACATGGAACCAAATCTTCATACCGAAAAATGTTGAGTTGAGCTCAGCTACAATTCAAAAAGAATTGTATAAGCCTATAATACACATCTAATGGTGCAGGATCAAAACTGATTTTTTATTTTTATTTTATTTCATTTTATACATTAATTAAGATCATTAGATGTGTATTGTAGACCTCTACAATTCTTTTTGAATTGTAGAGGAGCTCCACTCAAAAATGTTCATCGAACATTTAACTTAAAAATAGAACACGAGATCGTAAAAGATAATGTGATAGGGGCAAATCAGGGTTTGACACGTGTAAAAGACAAAACTTGTTTCTCTTGTCGTCCATTTATTCGATACACGATACATAAAGACACGTGTCATCAGTCTCGTATTGTGAATTAGGTCAACCATGTGAGGTTAAATATTCTGACAGTACAGAAAAGAAGTTATACAGTTAATCGCATGCATGTGAATCTCTGATATAGTCAATCATATGTAAATCAGTTTAACCGCACTACGGATAATATTAGCTCTATGCGGCTAGACATTCTGGCCATGCGGGGATGAAGTAAACTTGTATTTCCACGTAGCGTGCGACATGTACAGGTATCGATCGACCAGTAGGTAGCGATTGGTACACGTGTCCTAGCTATTCGTGCCAAAAGGGGCAGAATCCCGTGATTTGAGGAGGCATGAATAGTTATCGTGTGGAGAAGAGAAAAAGATCTCTGAAAACAGGGAAAGATTCGGTGATAATTCTGGAAAGGCTTCAAATTACCCAAAAAGGGGGATGAGAAGTCTCATATAGTTCTCGATTATCAACGAGAACCTGGTAATCCGGAAGGTCTCTATAAAAGCAAAAGTTCGACATACAAAAAAATGTATATGTTAATTTGCCCTCAAACTCTTACGTTGTGCTTTCCTTAATACTTTCTCTCGATAAAGACTAACTTAGTTATCGGTGAGTCTTCCAGCCAACAAAGACGTGAGATCCTCTACCCATTTTTTGTGAGCGTAGATACCGGGAGGAGCACAATCAGATTAGCAGAAGATCCAGTGCAGCCCAGAACAATTCAGATCGATTCAGAAGAGTCGAGTCAAAGAAGTTCACTTACGGAGGTAACCAATTTCAGATTTTACCTCCGCACATTGGCATCGTCTATGGAAAATACCCGGGGTAGAGCCAAGTATAATATGTCACCGGTTGAACGTCAATCCATGTCACAAACCGGTAATCCAGAAAAGAAGACGCTCAACCGCACATCATTCAGAGGCGGTCATAAAAGAAGTTGATCGGCTCATCTAGACCAATGTAAATCAAGAAGGTCTACTATCCAGAGTAACTCTCCAACACGATCATGGTAAAAAAGAAGAACGACATCTGGAGGATCTACGTTGGCTTCACAAGACTCAACAAATTGGCACAAGGACAGTTTTCTAATGCCAAAGATTAACTAATTGGTAGATTCCATGGCGAGATATAAGCAAGTGAGTTTTCTAGATGCCTACAAAGGGTATCACCAGATCGCTATGTATGAGCCTGACCAAGATAAAACATCTCTCATCACTCCTTGGGGTCGTATTGCTACAATGTCATGTATTCCGGCCTACGCAATGTCGAGCAATATATCAGAGACTACCAACACTGATGTTTAAGGACTTGGTGGGAAAAATTATGAAAATCTACATTGACGATATGGTGGTCAAGTCCAAGGAGTCGGACTCCCACCTCATTGATCTTTGTCGCACTTTCCAAATACTTTGGGAGTTCAAAATCAAGCTGAATGCGTCCAAATATGCTTTCGGGATAAGTTCTGGAAAATTCCTTAGACACCTGGTAACCCGGAAGGGCATGTGGCCAACCTCGATCAAATCGTTGCACTGCAAAACTCCAAAGTCTGAGAAGGACTAAGGAGATGCAGCGACTAGCCGAAATGGTTGCCGTACTCAACCAGTTTATCAGCCGCTTATCAGACAAGTGCAGATCTTTCTTCCTACTGCTAAGAAAGAGAACAGGCTACACTTGGGGCAGACTGTGAGTGTCACGACCCAATCTCACATGAGTCATGACCGGTCAACGAGCAAGCTCGCTAAAGACCATTTTTAATGAGTTTAGGGATTCATCGAACAATTTTTAGATTTGAAAAATAGCGGAAAAGCGTGAAATAACCCAGAGAGTGCATCGCTAGCAAAAGTACCCACAACAGTTCATTATTTGATTTCGAAGATACAAAACATGCCCCATGGGCTGATACATGAGATGGTCAAAAGCTGAGATATATAAAAAGAATGACTCCAAGAGCTCCTATTCCTGCTCCTCAAATCCTGAAAAGAGTTTTAGAAAAACGCATAAGCTATAAAGCTAGAGTGAATTCAGTACATACCCAAACTATAAGTTTTATGGACAATCAAGATCCTTTCCTGCAAGTAAATCATTTTTAGATAAACATAATAGAAGTGGCTCAATAGTCTCAAGAGTAGTATCATTGACCCATTCCGGTCATATCAGATTTTCGGCATCTTCCATACATGATCCTGCAAGAAATGCATATTGATTGCTTTTGGGTATTCCACCCAAATAGTATGACTGTCAACCAGTCTATCAAGCCAACCAATTACAGCCTCCACGGTACCAGAACAAGGGGAGCTCCCCCGCAATTTGCAATGTGGTATGATATCATCCAATGACCATTTGGTTTGGTCCCAACCTTATAACCTGTCCTTCATGCATGGTATCTGACCCTGCCCCCAGCATTTGGGCTCTTATCCATTTTTGACCGTATTCTGTGGCCATGTCATGTCCGTGCCGAGAATCACATAAAATATTTTTCCACTTCATGTTTGTCCATGTACAAAAAGGTTTTCACAAGTTCTTCCCTTTTCGTTTGCAAGAGTGACAACATAGTAGGTTTTCTCGGCTCAATAGCCATAACCGTAATTTATAAAATGAGCGAACAAGTGTGTAATTCACCTTTTTCTTGGGTTGATTTCTCTTTAAAATAATACTTCAAAATCTGCCACAAGACATAAAGAGCAAACTAAGCTTCTGCCAAGCATTAAGGCCTACTGCCGAACTAAAAGAGTTGGTCCGAGCTGGGCTGTCGGTCTATAGGAAAACAGAATGCTCTGGCCGACTGCCCGAGCTCTGGAATGATATGTGACCGAAGGCCTTCTGTCCGGAGGACAATGGCCTTTTGGGTGATATTGAGAACATTAGCCAACAAGGTTCCTGGACCGAAGGGTCCTTATGCGGAGCTAAAGGCCTACTGGACCAAAGGTTCTACCGAATAGAGGCTTTACCCGAGCTGAGCTCTGCCGAGCAGGAGTTTGCCGAGCAGAAGCTTTCCCGTGCAGGGGTTCTGCCGAGCAAACACTTTGTCGTGCAACTAACTCTGCTGAGCTACCAACAAGGGCACTGGGAACTTCGGCAGTGCGGGAAATGATACTTTGGACATAACTACTACTCGAAAAGGACAATAAGGTGACTGTAAGACTCTGGGGCTAAATGCCCGAGCTACTGGCTACTTAGCCGAGCTCAAAATGGCTGAATAAGCTCAGAGGCGGACTGTACCTTTGCCGAGCAGAAGTGCTCCGGCAGTGGGAGGTCGGTAGTTGGTGCGGGGTGGTCAGCAATGTTCACGAGATGGTCCAGTATGCTTTGTCGAACTGAAATAAGTTCAGCCGGAGAGTTAAGTAAGTTCGGCTTGTCGAGCTAAGGCACAGAAGCCTGGATTGCTTCGGTTTAAGCCAAAGGGAGGCTTCCGAGCAAGGACCAGTGCGGCCAGGTCCTTAAATGGACTTGCCGAACAAGAGGGAGTACAAATTTATGATAAAACATGGCCGGAGGACTAAGAGGTTTACCTGAGATCACAAGAGCTGTTCGGACAGACTTCTGCCGAACTGAACACACGGGAGCTTTGGTCCGGATAGTGGGATTCTCCTGGTCTATCTAGTGGTTTGGCCGAGTTGTGGCTGGTGGAGCTTCTGGTGGGACAGATCTCAGAAAATATTCTAAGTGTTGAGTCTACCGAGCAACAGGGCGTCGACAACGAGGGTTCTCTCTCTCTCTAGAGTTTCGGATGTGGGGAGGAGTCTGGTGGAATGAATGCACATCAATGGTTGTTTATATAGGGGTTCGGAAGGGTTGGGGTGGTAGTTGAGGTATTTAATGCTCGATTGAATATTTCCTTAAACCTGCCGAACAAGTCAGGGACTTGTCCCATCGAAGTCAGGCCTGAGCACTTCTGCAGGACAGTCTGAACCTGCGACTGACTTGTCTCATCCGTGTCAGGCGGCTGGTCAGTTCGGATGGGACTCGACCCTGCAGCTCGGCACAGCTGCTGCCGCGCAGCTGGCACGGGTCCGGATCGGGGCGGTCGGTCTGAACGGCCGGGCTGGGCTGAACTGGATTGATCCGGATTGGATCGGTTTGGTTGCGCGGCGGGTTGGGCTGATCCGGTCAAACTGGTCTGGCCCGCACTGAGCGACTGGGCTCACCCCTTGGGCCCTTCTAGCTCACTTCCTTTAATTTCCTAGGGTCCAACACTCCAACACTAAACCCAATTGGTCTAAAGCATTTAAATATAATCAAAATAATTAAATAACTAAATGAAATTCTATTTAATTGGGACGGGGTCTCACAGTGAGAATGCCTTCTAGGACATGAAGAAGTATCTTGCCACATCGCCGCAAATTGCTACACCAGAACCAGGAGACATCTTGATCACCTACCTGGCAGTTTCAGAGCATGGAGTTAGTGTCGTACTGATCAAGCAGGAAGAAGGGCAGCAACAACCAGTTTACTACGTCAGTAAGACATTGCTGGATGTTGAAACAAGGTATCTCTCTTTGGAAAAGTTGATCTTAGAACTGATGATGAATTCAAGGAAGCTTCAGCACTATTTTCTAGCTTATACAATTAAAGTACTAAACCGTCCATCCTATTGGGTCTGTTCTGAGAAAGGAAAATCTACCAAGAAGGGTTGCAGTTTGGTCTATTGAGCTTGGAGAGTACAACATCAAGTATGTGCCCCGCTTAGCAGTAAAGGGTCAGGTCCTTGCAGATTTCATAGCAAATTTCTCATACGATTCTGCGCGGACACCCGCACAGCAACCAGGAGAAATATAGACCACTCACGTTCATCCCGCATTGCCAGATGTTGATAAGCTACACACAACAGAGCAGTGGAAACTCTTTGTGGATGGATCAGCATGCAACAAAAGATCAGGAATGGGTATCATGTTATTCTCACCAGAGGGACTGACCTTAGAATAGTCAGTCTGTCTAGCTTTTAAAGTCTTTAATAATGAAATAGAATATGTGGCACGACCCTGACCCATTATCTAAGATCAACGAGGCAGACGTCAGGTAATCGACATGATTACCTAAGGCCTTTCCATAATTTTTTCTACTTTCTTTCTTTTTCTATATATTATTATCAATACATTAAAGATTAAAACATAACCGAAATAAAACACAATCACATCTATTTTTGCATAACTGTACAAGTCTCTAATATATTACAGACCCAAAAGTAGTACTAAAATATCTCAGATCATCTAACATAAACAAACCACTTAAATACTTACATGAGTTTCTAGTTCTCTATCTGATAGAACACTACTGGTGGGATATTGTTCCTCCTCCTGATCTGGAAAATAATAATTATAAAATGTAAGCTAAAGCTCGTGTAGGCGACGTGCACAATAATATAGGTTTTTCCATGGATATTAAATGTATAGAAAATTGTACATTAACATTTGAATAACATATGACATAAACTAGTAATACAGAAATCATGGCTGAATCAAACATATATTGAACCGTGATTATCGTATTGTAAATATAACATAATCTGAACCGACAGTGATACTGAATCATATAATAACATAGCATGGTCGGTAATAAACTGTAAGTGTGTCTGAAGTCTGAAATCATAGGAGTGTGAATATTCAAGTTATTTTTCATTAAACTTGTTTTATTTCTAAAATTGATTTATGAAATCATTCTCTTTATTTACCATCATATATAGGCCATATAGGAATGGTCCTGTCATATCATATCTCGTACTAGAACTGGTCCTGTCGTACATATCTGATCATAAACATGATGGACATCCCCAGTGAATTAGCTAGACGTCTTATGTATAATCCTATAATTTATATAGTGGTACGCTAGTCGAGAATACCCCATAGTTGAAAGGGTCCTGCACGCTAGTCAATTATACCCCCTAGTGAAGGGCCATATACCGGATCTCTCTCAAGTGTGGGACTGCTCTACATACACATGATTTGTCCATACATAGGTTTGTAAATAATTTCATGTCCATGGAATACTTTTAAAACCTTTAAATAAATAAATCCCACGGAAGATGTGGATAATTTAGGAAACATACTAGAAAATCATGATATTAAAGTTCAAGCCACTCACCTTAGTCGTAGATGGCAGCAGTAAATCCTGAAAATCAAATAATAGAAATATAATTACTTTGTAAAGAAAATAAATAACTTTCTTTATGTTTATTAATTAATTTTTAACTCTGAATCCTTTAATTACATTTTCTAACCCTGGGGTTATGCTTAATTAGGCGTTCCTTACATTATCTCGAGGTTTCCCGACATTTTGGTCAAGTTTTCCCAGACCGGTAGGGGGATCGATACCCCACCGGTGGACCGCCCGGTATACCGGTTTTTGGATTTTTTGGACAGTGAGTTTTGTGCAGCAAAATGGCTTAATTGGTTGGGGACCCGGTGAGCCGTCCGACATATTGACCGGTATGTCGGTCTTCACTCCGGTTCGAAGAACAGTCGACAATTTGTTTTTCTGGGTTCGGGAAATCTAGATTCCAACTCCAAAACATGATTTTCAAGGTTTTCAAGGTCCATACTAACCTATATGACTTGAAATCTAACTATATACGCTTCTAATTTCATCAAAAACACATTAGAATCATTCGATTTAGAATTCCCCTAAAATTTATAAATCTTGATTTACGAACGATTCAAAAGATTTGATATTCAATATATACATCATTAGAATCGCAGCAGTGATCTTACCTTAAAGTGATAGTTGATTTGCACGTTGAGGCGTCGGATTCCCGAAGTCGATTTACTCTTCCTTTCTATCTTTCCTCTCTTTTTCCCCTGGAGTTTCTTTCCTTTGTTTTTTTTCTTCCTCTAGTTTGTTTTGTTTTGATTATTTGATTTTTAGTATATTTAGGATAATATTGAAAATATAAGGAAAATTAAATTAAACTTTGAGTTATGCTTCAATGTGGAAGGATACGTCATAGCTACGGTGATTCCTAAATCGAATTTCGTATTTTATATATTATACGGTAATCCTTTTATCTACCATTTCATATTTAATATTCTTTTCTTAATTCAAAAAATTTCCAAATCTCACTGAAATTTTCCATTTGATTAATAAAGCTTACTATAATTTCCTAAAGCTTAATATCATTATTTAAGTCTCCTGATTAATTTTATTAGTCATAATCTTAATTATATTAATTACAGAAATTACTGAAAATAATGCAGTATTATAGTATAAGATGTTGATTGTTGGACTCAAGAGTGCAAGAAGATGTGGAGCTGAAGATCTACTGATTCACTGCAATAGTCAGCTTGTCATCTATCAGCTCTCAGGATAATACACTACAAAAAGATGACATGATGGCCTCTTATGCATCAGTAGACAAGAAACTCCTCCCACTGTTCAGAAAAATATAAATTGTCCAAATCAACTCCAAACAAAATAGCCATGCGGATGCCTTGGCCTATCTTGCTTCTTCTGTATCTTCAGAGCTCTGCCGCACATTGAGCGTTGATTCCCTAACCTATCCGAGCATCCAAATAAAGGACTCAGAATAGACTTTGATTTGGACATAGGTCTGAGCTGGATGTGTAAGCCCCCGACTCGAGAAATAATGCCCAAAATATGTTTTTTATTTAAAATATAATTTCTTGAATTTTACGAATTTTTAGGGAATTAATTGGTGGCTAATTGAGCATTAAAATGAATTTTGAGGTCTAAAAGACATAGGAATAGTGAAAATAGGGATCCAATTAATGGAAATAGAAAGAATGGGGCAAATTTGCAAAGTTTTAAAAATAGAGAGAGTCCAACGTAGTTGATCAGCCACGTCAGTCGACCTGTCGGCGGCTAAAAGCTGCAGTAGCAGCAGGTCTGCAGTGTCAAGCGGCGGAAGTCAGGCGACTGGTCGGGCAGCCGGTCAAGTGGCAGAAGGACTGCCATTGGCTGGTCAGTCGGGCAGCTCGGCAAACTGGGTAGGCATTTAATGCCGCATTATTGAGACTCGCCTACCCCTTCGGGCTTATATAAAGGAGGCCTCATGCATTCATTTCAATCACCAACCCCTCTGGAAAACATTCATTTCTCTCTTGAAATTCTCCGTTCAAACCTCCGTTCAAGTTAAGGGAGCTCGAAAAGTCTTCCTGAACAGACCCTTCTCTCGGTTCAGATCGGCAAAACCCTTTGGCAACCTTTCAAGTAATCAACAGTCTACCATCTAGGACAGAGAAGTCCATTCCTTTGCTCGGCACACTCTTTCAGAATCTTCAGAGCCATCCAGTACTCTGACACCTTACCCAAAGAGGTCACTTTCCTTAAAACTACTTATTGAACCTCTGACACTGTCGCCACTATTCGACAGACCTATTCAATGGTCCGGTCGCATAGAGATCAACTCAGCAGGACCACCAAAGGTCCTTATTGCACATACTAGTGTTCAGCAGACCTTTCATTTGTCTGGCAGAGCTTCATTCAGCTCGTCCACAGTCTATCTTGAAAGACCAAATAATCAGAATGGCACTTTAGCTCGATGTCGATCTCTCATGATCGAAACACTTGTGCTCGGTAGTACTTATTCCATTTTAATTAATCACCAGTGTCCAGTCATACTTGCTTCTGTCTGGCAAACACTCAGCCGCACTGAACATATACTTAATCTGAAGAAAATCACAAAACATAAAAGAAACAACTCAAGAAATTCAAATCTTGATTCCCCGCCTTAATTCTTTTATTTGATCAAAGATGATTCATACAATACAATGAGCTGTCTATTTATAGGCACCAGCAACCGACTTAACTGAATTACCAAAAATGGAAAGTACTTCTTAACAATAGAATGACAACTGGCAACAACATTTCAACAGCTGAAACAGAAAACAATGGACAAAACTGGACATCCAAAAAATCTACACAGTCTACCGGAACACCAATCTTCTATTCTGGAAGATCAAATACAAGACTGAAAAACTGATGAAGATCCAAGCTATATCTTCCAGAAAAACAACTTCCATATTCCGAAAGATAAAATATCAAGCACATGACTGGTGAGAACCAAATAGCAATCTACCAGAAGATCAGCTTCTATATTCTGGAAGAACAGGAACAAGACAAGAAGATCAAAAGAAAATTCAACCTTGAATATCAGAAATCTTAACACCCCTTGCAAACTCATGGGTGTGGTAACCACCATGAGTTTAGTTCTCAGATATAAATATCTAGGTTTGTTCAGAGCTTTGGTAAAAATGTTAGCTATCTGTTCAGTGGTACCAACATGAGAAATAATAATTTGTTTGTTGACAACTTTCTGTCGAACAAAATGATAATAAACTTCAACATGTTTAGTATGAGCATGCAAATAAGGATTGATGCCAAAGCAACGGCTGACAAATTGTCACACTAAAGTGTGGGAGTATGACTAAGAGTAACACCTAAGTTATAAAGAAGTTGTTGAACTCACACAATATCTGCAGTAGTTTGAGACACAGATTTATACTCAGCTTCTATTGAGGAACGAGCAACATTTGGTTGTTTCTTAGCACACCATGAAATAAGATTTGTACCAACAAAAATATAATACCTTGTAGTAGATTTTCTATCATGTTGATCCCCAGCCCAATCTGCATCAGAATATGCAGTCAATGACAATGAATTGGAAAACAACTGAAGTCCTAAATGAATAGTTCCTTGAAGATATCGAAGAATTCTCTTGACATCAAGAAAATGACTTTGCAGAGGACTGTACATATGTTGACATGCTTTGTTAACATCAAAAGAAATATCTGGTCTTGTCAATGTTCAATACTGCAGAGAACCAACAATGGTTCTATACCATTGTTGATCAGCAAATGGTAAGTCAGGATCAAGCACCTTAGGTTTGACAAACAAGGGTGTGTTGCTGGTTTTGCAACCAAACATTCCAGATTTACGAAAAACTTCCTCAGCATACTTGGACTATGTAAGCACAATATGATCACCATATGAAACTGCCTCAATTCCAAGAAAATAATGAAGTAGACCAATATCTTTCATAACAAATTTCTTGCTCAAGATCTGAATATATTTCATAACCATGATCTCATCACTTCTAGTAATGAGGATGTCATCAACATAAACAAGAATCAGAATAGTGAGATCATTATTTTGAAGCACAAACAAAGAGTTATCAGCTTGACTTGTAACAAAACTATGTTGAAAAAGAAATGATGAAAATAAGGAAAACCAAGCTCTTGGAGCTTGTCTCGGACCATATAAAGCTTTGGAAAACTTGCAAACATAATCTGTATGCTTTAAACTTTGATAACCATATGGCTATTTCATATAAACATCTTCAGACAGAACTCCATGCAAGAAAGCATTTGATATATCCAACTGTATGATTTTCCATCTATAATGTAAAACCAAAATGAGAACAATTCTTATAGTGGGTTGTTTCACCACAGGACTAAATGTGTCAGAAAAATCAATACCCTAAACTTGCTGATTTCCTTTAGCTACAAATCTGGCTTTATGTCTGGAGATTGAACCATCTGAGTTATATTTGAGCTTATATATCCATTGACATCCAATAATTTTGACATTTGGTGGAGGTGGAACAAGAGTCCATGTACCTTATTCAACCAAAACTTGATATTCAGAGGCCATAGCTTTTTACCATTCAGGAGATTGAATTGCCCCAGAAAAATACTTAGGTTCAGTGTGGGACTTCATATTCTGCTTCTCAACAACTGTAAGAGCATATTTCTGTTTAACTTTGTCCAAAGCACTTTTAGACCTTGTAGTCATTGAGTGAGCATTCTTAAGCTTTGAGGATGAAGCTTTTGATCTTGTAACCATAGAATGAGTAGTACAAGAGTTTTCATGATTAACTTGTGTAATCAGATCATTTGAAATAGGAACTAAGGAAGGAGTTTTTAAAGCAACTGAGTTATCAGAATGTTTTCTAGAAGAACTCTCCACATTTACACAAATATCATCAAAGTTCGTAAGTGGAACTTTGAAAGAAACAACTTATTCTGTGTCACAAGCATTTTTAATAGAAACTAAGCTCAAGTAAGGAAATGCAACCTCATCAAATTTGAAATTTCTAGAGACATACACTTTGTTTGTAACAGGATCAAAACACCTATAACCTTTAGTACCAGGACAATAACCAATGAAAACACATGGTTGAGATTTTGGAGTGAGTTTTTCTTGTCTATAATGTTTCAACCATGGATAACACAAGCAACCATATGGTTTTAGAAAAGAGTAATCAAGTGTTTGATTAAACAAAAGATTGTATGGAACTTGAAAATTCAAAGCTGAGTGAGGTAGCCTATTTGCCAAGTACACAACAGTCAAAATAGCTTCAAGCCAGAATGTCTTAGGAAGATTTTCTTGTAGTAAAAGAGTAATGGTTGTCTCAACAAGATGCTATGTTTTCTCTCAACAACACCATTTTTTGTGGTGTATGTGGACAAGAAGTTTGATGAATAACGCCATTGGAGAGAAATAAATTTATAAGACAATGATTCACAAACTCACCACCATTATCAGACCTAACAGTTTGAATCTGGGTATGAAATTGAGTTTGAACAAAAGATTTAAAATTTGAAATGGCAAACTTGACCTCAACTTTATAATGAAGAGGAAAAATCCAAGAGTACCTTGTGAAATCATCAACAATTAAAAAATAGTATTTGTAACCTTTGTTGGAAGAAATTGGAGATGGACCCCAAACATCCATGTGAACCAATTGAAAAGGAGCAAGAGTTATACTTTTAGATAAAAGAAAGCTAAGTTGATGACTTTTAGCCATATTGCAACATTTGCAATCAACAACACGAGATCCAGAAACAGGAATATGAAACTGTTTTATTAGAGTAAAAAACAAAGGAAAGCTTGGATGACCAAGATTATTATGCCACACACTTACATCATTGTTCTTTACACTTAAATGACAAGACAACAAGGTAGGAAATGTATTCATGTTCTTCCTACAGAAGTTCTTGATTGGGTAAAGGCCCTTGTGACATGGCCCTTAAAACAGCACTTGATGTGTTGTTTTCTCCTGTATGACAAGACCATCAGAGTCAAAAGTAAGAATACAGTCATTGTCTTTAGCAAATTGAATGACAGACAACAAATTGTGAGAAAATGAAGTGGAGTGTAGAACATTTGATAGATTAAACTTAACAGAAGGAGTTTGAATAGTTCCTTTTCCTTTATGACTAATTTTAACAAGAGAACCATCACCAACTCTTATACCTTCTTTCTGGGAAATAGGTTCAGCAACATGTAGATTTTGCATGTTGTTTGCGACATGATGTGTTGCTCCACTATCAAAGTACCACTGATTATGATCATTGAAATTTCCACCAGACAAAGGTTGTTGAGTTACACCAGCACCAGAATTCACAGGCATATGTGAGGCAACAACAGTGTTACACATAGGTGCAACAGAAGTATGTTGTGTGTATGGAAAAGAACTATATCTCATATTCTGTCCAGCATTATTGGAAAAGAAAGTGTTATCAGCAAACCTTGGATAGTTGTGTATCATCTGAATAGGAACAAATTGACCTGGGACAAAAGTGCTAAATTGTCTCTGCTGATTCATTACATAACCTGGTAGGAGACCTTGCATTAGTAGACTTTGAAAAGGAATCTGTGTATATAGAAACAATAATCAACTATATGATTATTCTTTCCACAAATAGTACAATGATCTTTAAAGAACCTTTTGTTTCCTTTTCCTCTATGATTGTTTTCCCCAAACTGTGTGGACTATTGTTGCTGAGGATAATATACCATCTGTGATTAAAATCCTCCTTGTTGAACACTTGAAGCATTATTTTCAGGCATATGCATTGGTGCACATGTTTGTTGTGTCTGATTTTGACTTAATCCATTTGTTTATTTGTTAATAGCAACCATAACAGTTCAAGTATCAGAATCTGATCCTCCTTCTTGACTTAACTGAACATCCTCACTATGCAACATTGTAACCACTTCTTCAAAAGAAACAACTCAAGAAATTCAAATCTTGATTTCCCGCCTTAATTCTTTTATTTGATCAAAGATGATTCATACGACTTAACTGAATTAACCGACTTATAGGTGCTAGCAACCGACTTAACTGAATTACCAAAAATGGAAAGTACTTCTTAATAATAGAATGACAATTGGCAACAACATTTCCACAGCTGAAATAGAAAACATAGGACAAAACTGGGCATCCAAAAAATCTACACAATCTACCAGAACACCAATCTGTTATTCCGGAAGATCAAATACAAGACTGAAAAACTGATGAAGATCCAAGCTATATCTTCCAGAAAAACAACTTCCATATTCTAGAAGATGAAATATCAAGCACATGACTGATGAGAACCAAAAAGCAATCTACCCGAAGATCAGCTTCTATATTCCAGAAGAACAGGAACAAGACAAGAAGATCAGAAGAAAATTCAACCTTGAATATCGGAAATCTTAACATAATCAATGTTCGGCAAAGCCTATGGTGTCTAACACACACTTGAAATAACCAGACCAACTCAGTAGAGTTTCTCTCTACTCGGCAAAACCATACCGGACACTATTTACTCAGAATAATTGTCCCTTATTACTCCTCCGGTCAAGTAGCTTCTGCTTGGTAGAAATGGCAGTCCATTCTTTGAATGCTCCGGCCATTTGTGCTCGAATGAGCTTCGGACTAAGTGGATAATCGTCCAGAAACACTTGTACAATCATTTTGACCTATTTTGACCCATTCACAGTCCGAAATACTTGTGTCACGTACTTCTAGAAGCGTCACTACTTCTTTGGCAGCTCAACTCACTGAAGCTGATAGCCTTTGCTTAGCTGTTCGGCAAAGCTTTGCAAACACTCCCATTAGCACCTTTACTACTTCGGCAGCTCAGCACATGAGCCCTCCATCCCAGAAGCCCTACGTATTGTATTAAAACCGACAGTCTATGTTCGGCCAATGTATGTTTTGGCCTTGCTCGACCAAGTGATCCTTGAGGTCATTCTAGATGACCAGAATGCCCCCCGGTCTGATTGAAGGCCATAAGCCTTGTTCCTAACCCGACCTTCGGTTAAGTGAGCAATCGGCCACAGTCCTCCAAACAGTAGGCCTTCGGCCAAGGAGCTTGGCAGCTCGGTTCGACAGTAATAGATTTGTCACACCTCGGAATTTCAAACCATATTTTTTTAAAATATTAAAAATCATGACAACAAGGACAAGTAAAATAATTATCTACCCAAACCAAGTGCAGAAGTAAACGGGGATCGAGAACATCATATGCAGGCAAGCAAATGGATAAAATAAAGTTTACAAGTCCAAGTGCATAATAATTCTGGGTACAAGAGTCTAAAACAAAGTGCAAAACAAGTAGCAAGGAAGATAACAATAATGACACCCAAGTCCTCTGAGCTCCAAAGTTAAGCAGCTGAGTCAGTACCTAAAAATAGAGGGTTAAATGATAGCCTAGTAGAGATAATCTACACCCAAATGTTTTCCAAATTGGGGCAAAAGATGTGAGTATGAGATAAAAGTAAATATGCATGCGATGAGGACTATTTTCCCAGTTTTCAAAGCCATATCCAATTCACTTCCAAAATCATTTGCAATGACTTAATAACTTTCTTTCAAAATGCTCAACTTGACGAAATCAAGGAGAATGATGTATAATTAAATTCTCATCTCAACCTTGACGAACTCAAGGGAGGCATAAAATAGTTTTTCGCATCTTCTCACCTTGACGAAACAAGGGAGTCATGTTCAAATATTATTATTATTGAAGATTAGTTAGGTTTCGTCTTTTGTTCCATGGTAAAAGCTCGTCAGCTAAACTACCCGTAGTTCCTTAGAATTCTCCAACCTTAGGGAGGGCTCTAGTGGACCTCCATTGTGCAATGTAGTGAGTGTCGAGACACCCAGGGAATGAAATTCCCGTCTAATAAGTATAGCCAACCCAACGTCTCTATCATATCCTAGACAATTAAAATATTGCTTTAAAAATTTCATTTATAAATCAAGGATTAGGACATCTATACCTCCTAATCACCATAATTAACCAAAACATGATTTTCTTTCAAATTAATTTCCAATTTCCTTAAGTAATGTGTCCATAGGATCACATGACCACTTTCCAACAAACAATCTCGATGTTAGACCATTTTAATTTTACAATCCCAAAGAGCTCGTGTTGATACCCCATTTTGACCCACTACTCAGAATCTATCAATTCAAGCTCATAATCAGTCAAACCGGACTCAGAGCGGATCCGGGTACATTTATGAAATGTTCGAACTTCTCACAAGCAGCATCGACGACAGGCACTAATGGGTTACCAATGAATAAACATCGGTAAAATGATGAGGGGTATTTACCCAGAGTCAGTTTTTTAAAATGATATACATTTGCTGACAAACAGCAAATGAACACTGAGAAAATTGTTACACAACATGTATTTTAGGTCGGGATACACTGAAATTAACACGAATGTCCAAAATCAAGTTTCTCAATGGAAATTCGATAGTAAATTCATTCCTGAGATGTCTGTATAAACACTGATGTCATCGGATGAATGAGTGAAATTTAGTTGGGTCCGAATGCTATTTCGTTTAGAGTACCGTGAAACGACGAGCCGGCATCAGAAATCCGCAAACCAATTTTTTATGGAGTTTTAACAAAAAGACAGAGATTTACTGTAGAACAGTTTTAACAAATTATCTCATGTCGATAAGACGAGCACAAACTGCGAGATTTTATTTAAAATAAAAAGGTCGGAAAACGAGCGGTTCTCGAAAAGTCATCCGATTCCAGTGGTGGTAATTTTAAAATTCATGATTCAGACCAATAAAAATTGTGGTGACATTAGTTTTCTCAGCAACGAGGCCCACGGCACTACATAACAGTTAGCTCAGGAATTTCCAGTACAGAGCAGAACATTATTGGAATTATTTGGAAATAAAAATAAAAAGGAAAATAAAATTCCACCTCAAAAGGGGGAACTTTCCGCAGCAAGATTTGGCAGCTTCAGCCAATCCAGAAGAGTGAATTACCTGCCCTAGCCCACAGCCAAAAGGGTTGTTGAAAAGATGACATTACTGTCGCACCTATAGATACGACAACCTCCTATATAATGAGAGCCTCCCTCATCATTTCAAAGAGAATCCAGAAGCACCAAAACTCTGTCCAAGCATTCCATGAGCATTCTGTCTCGAACAGAACCTCTACTTCACTTCCAAAAATCCTCCAACCTAGCCTAAATTATCCCTAAGCTCTTCAAAACTCTCCTAACCTTTTCCACCCATCCATAAATCTTTCAAATTAGTCATAAACACCACAAAATCCAAAAACCAAAAGCTTTAGCCAAAAAAACTAAAGCCTAAATCAACCCTTTCCGCCAAGCCAAAAAACCCTGAAACCTAAACGATCCCCTGCCAAAATTTTGCCAAATCCATTTTTATACCTGTGGTGGCTATAGTTCTGGAGTAACCTTCCGACGGCTAGCTCTTCGGTCTTGGGTCGTCGGCTGGAGGTCCGGATCGCACAGCCGGACTCTAGCTCCGAGGCTTGAGTGGGTCCCTACAAAGACAAGAAATGGGGTCCTCCTGCTGGGCTTCTGCAAAACAAAGGTTAGTGCCCGCTGGTTGGTCGTGACCAACGGGGCCTCCGATGCCTAAGTTAGCCTTGTTTCTTGAGGGAGAAAGCAAAAGATAATAAGGCCGGATGGTAAGCGCAATGGATCAGGTCCCGTAAACAGTACCCCCAAGGGGTATTTATAGAGGTTAGTTGGCTTGGGGCTCAAGTATAGCCCATGAACAGTGCATCATGGGCTCCCCCATGTGACAATGGGCTCGAATGGTGCACGTGGTGGACCGAGATGGGTTGGGTATGGTTGTCGGGCCGGATCGGCCGTATTGATGGGGGATCCGCGAGCAAACACACGAGAGCTTTTGGGTCGGGTCATTGTTGAAGGGTAGACCCTCCGGAAAGAGGTGGTCGGTCAAAAGTTGTCCCGTCACAAGGATC
>NMUG010001398.1:0-18016 GCA_002855965.1 Monotropa hypopitys | reverse complement strand
CCAGCAAAGATTTAGATTCTCTAGCTTATAACGAGACTCTGAACTACTGAATGAAGACCCCCACTCAAACCGTCTAAATTTGAATTCCTCTGAACTAACCAAGTCCGAAACAAACCGAGAAAGTGTCTGAAATTTTATAGCATACTATGAGACTGTCATATTACCTTGCTCAAGATGCTCGAACTGCTCCTGTAATTGATCTCGACAGGACTCTATAAAATATTGTCCCTCAAAGGTACACTCGAACTCTGTCCACATCATATCCCAAATAGGATCAACCATTGTCGATTGGTCTGTTGCTCTAGCCACCCTCAATGCATCTCATTGAATATCTATGATAGAATTTCACCACTTGCTAGTCTCTCCTGCTAGTTGGTAAGATGAAAAAAATAATGTAATAATTAGCCTCTAATGGATCCCCTTCACTATTGAGCTTCAGTGGATCCATCCTTTGTAATTTTCTTAGTGCCTCAATGGTACAGTTTCACATACCTTCTCTGGGAGCCACACCCTCTCGACTAGACTCCACCATGGATACCGCTAACTCACAGACAAACTAACAAGGGGATACCAACCAACCCTTCTGGAATAGGAATGGGTGCAATTGTATGTACATTGTATTTCACACCTCTAAGACAGTCTTCCACTTCCTCACTGATAGCATCAGGCACTTAAGCACCCCAATGCCTCCTACCAAAACCTAAAGCACGATGAGGAGATATATTCACTACAACAAGAACCATCACAATAGAAAGAGATCATTGACAGGTCAGAAAGGAATCCACTTCTTAAACGAGTCAAGGATTAAACACGAAGATCAGATTGGAATTGAAATTTAGAACGATCAACAACAAGATCGAATGATCAAAGGTAATCAACACTAGGATCGAACATCCCAAAGAAAGCCAATAATAGGGTCGAATACCCAAAATATACCCACTACATGTGTTCTTCTTTATTTAGTGTTTTGAACTTGTCAATGTACACAAACATATCATTCATGTCCCATGCGATGCGATGCAATGCAACCCATTGAGACTATGTGTCTCCCCAAAGTCCTACATTTTCAAAATTGAAAGCTTTGATACCAAGATGGCATGTACCTAATTTTTAAACCATTTTTAAAACATTTCACAAGTGGGAAAATAACTAAATATCATATTATATATCCCAATAATTCAAACCAAATGATCACATCCATCAGGTGATATCCAAACCAAGCAAACCACAATTAAGTTTTACAATCCAAAGTGAAATTCCAAAACTCATAAGTAATTATCAAATAATATTTTTCCAAAACCTTTCAAAATAAAAGTAAAACCTCATAGAGGTCAAAAAATGCCATCAACTCCTCAATCATGCTCCTCATCAAGTCTGAAACTCGGTACCTGAAAATGGTAGGTTGAGCAATACAGTCATTAGAAAAATCTATATCTAGTTATGTATGTAATTGCGGTGCACTTGTGCTAGTGTAGTGAAACACACATGAATGATACGAGAGACTATAAGTTTTTATGACCACGATCCATTTCTAAATTCATTATTATATTTCATTTAATATCCATACCATTTCCATTATCAATTACCCTGGAAAATACAATGAATTACATTCACAACCATATTGTTTCATCAATAGAATTCCTCCCATTATCATGTTTGGATAAGATAACTTCATTTGGGTTATTACTATCATAGAAGTCCATCGAATAACTACCTATATTTTCCTTGTATTTCCCGACCAGTTGGGAGGGCCCAATCAAACCCCCATTGTACAATGTCTTGGAAGATGTCCATCCAAGGAACGGAATTCTCAAAAGTAACCGAACCCAATTCCATTCATAATTATTCCAAGCTGTTATGTTTGTACCAATTTCAATTTCCAATTACAATTACAATTCCAATGTTAGGGAAAACTCACACTAACCATGATTACCAAGTAAGTCTATTAATATTCAATGCGACCTATATGATTCAATGCATCAAAATACATATCTAAGATCCAATTTCATTAATTTCCATTTGATTTGACTATTGGAAAAAGTTAGGAGAAAAGCCCTAATGTATGAGTCAAATGAAAATCTAGGGTTTATGAAAAATTGGGATTTTCACAATTTCAAGGCAAAACATGCAACTGAAAGACTTAAAGACTTTGCCCCGCGTGAATCAACATTATTACTCGAGAAATTTCGAATATTTGAAAACCCTAAGTCAAATGACCTTTGGAATCAAAATAACCACAATACATTCATAGATGAGAGCATACAATAAGGGATGAGGAAAAATTAGACACATACACATCAAATGGATAGAGTTTCCTACCTTAGAAAGAGAGATATTAAAAACCTTAGGAAATGGTCCTTCGTAGGCACGATTGATATAGTGATGAACGAGAAACTCGTAAAGTGACATACAATCTTAAAGAAAGCCTAAAGCTCCAATTTCGTCTCTCTTCAGGAGAAGAGAGAAGATGGAGGTGGGGTGAGTATGAAGGGGGGAGAGAGACAGAGAAAACATGTAGTATAGTGATATAGAGAGAAAGATGAGATTGAAATGAGTTAAAATGAATTAACATAGCCTTATATATCCCCTTCCCCCGTAGATGCAGTTACCAATAACTACATTCCCCTCAACCTCTGTGTTACCGATAATAGACTCTGTTGCCCAAAACAAATATCTAGGTTACCGATAACCGAGGGTGCCCAGCTGTAACAACCTAGAATTTTGAAACCATTTTTTTAAACCAATAATAAAGATAAGAGATACTCATTATCCATATTATTACAACCATGGGCCACTCAACAAGTGAAATGAGATTCACTATTATGGTGCAATGATATAGAGAGAGTACAAATGCGAAAGAATATAAAACACTACAACAAGGAACAACTAAAACTGAAAGAACGACTGAAACTAAAGATATAAGGGAGGAGAAACCTAAAAGGACACCAACAGCAACTCCAAGCTCCAAGCCAAGCTTTCCCGACCTGCAACACAACTGGGGAGGGGAAAGGGAGGAGGGTCTGAGCAAACCACAACTCAGTGAGAAACAACTAACTACTACCAAGCATGCATATGGTGGGTGCTAACCCACAAGTCCACATGCAAGGAGAAAGAGAGAAAATATAAATAGAAGTACAAACCCGACACCAAAACTTAACACACCTCAAGCCCAAAGACTTCCCAAGACAAGATACCACTCCAACGGCCCTAAGACTAAATGGATCCAATCTCACACTAATACTAATCAAGACTTCCCACCTCATACATATTGGTTTTGGATTCAATGTGATCATTGATTTATACGATTTTATTTTTCTTAATACAATAATACACATAGGCTCCCCGATGGTAGGAGGTATCACATGTGACCTCGGACGAATACAATAGCCGGTACCATATTAGGAATCACGATTCCTAGTAGGGTACACATATTGCCAGAACGTCCTACCATAGGAGAATACAATGCATATGGGGAATACATGAAATCCATATGCTTGACACAATCAAGGATGGGGTAAAACAAGAAATCCCATCAATGAATACACATGTGCTTTGGGGAAGACAATGAGATCCCAAGATCATGAAAGGCTCAATACATAGAACGCCTAACATGAAACACATCTTCTTGGAACTGAATACATGGAATGCCCGAGAAAGAATACATATTATGGTCGGGCTTGGAATATATATCCGACACTTAATACAAAATACACTCGTTTAAAAATACATAACGAGAATTCATATAATACAAAATAATTGGAGTATGTGACTTATGTGAGCGACCAAGGAGAGGCTCGTCAACCAACTCCCGATATGAATATATTTTCCTTGCGGTTCCCCGGAATGCCGGGAGGGTTCAGTCAAACTCCCATTGTGCAATGTCTCTAGACTACACCTAAATACAATGCTCAAGTCCACATACTCGACGAATACAAGGGCTGGGATGAATACATAAAATACTTGCCACTTACACTACATCCAAGGATATATAATACATATTAGTACATTCTTTTTTCATCTTCGAATATATTTGAATACGTGAAAATTTCATTCTCTTAAGTGAATACAAGATTGTTCAACAATACTCTCTTGGAGTGTGTTTCATATTGGCATGCATTGAATTCATTTTGTCAATTTTTTAAATCGTTGAATTCTAATATTGGACGATGGGTTATTAATCCTCAAGGGTGGCACAACATGCCAAAACCCAACCACCTTACTACGCTAAGTGTTTTCCCAAGCCCAATGGCTTCAAGTCACAAATGCCATACCAATGGTGTACTCTAAAGGACACAAGCCAACAATAGGCCTTACATCAAATCGTTTGGAATACCAATGAGCCTATGCTCAAATACTAACCTCACTAATTCTAACAAAATACCATAGTTCCACAAAATCCCCAAATTACACCATTGACATTCTATCGAACAGGTGGTGGCCATTGGGCTTCCAAGGCCACCCACTGTCATCATAAGGCAACCACAAGTATATATAACCCCAAGTGTAACTCCACATCCTTACTCGAACATTTTGACGAACACCTGACCTTCATTAATTTGAAAGCCAAGGGAGTAGCTCCTAGGCTCCATATTAACATATATCTAGAACCCAAATTTACCCAAGTCAAACCCATACTAACCAAACCATTACAAAGCTCTAGGAAAAACTCTAGAGTGGGAAGAACAAGGGAGAAACACTACACACACATACGAAGCAATAGGAAGAGTTACCCATGTTTTGCCGAGAAACCCGAATTCTCTACAAAAGATTTTCTTTGCAGGTGGACGATCCAAGGGTACCAATGTGAAGCTCTTGCGATGCTCTTTGACGTTTGTGAAGGGCAAACCTTCAAATACCCATCAGAGAGGGGTCAAACAAAGAGAGAAGAAGTGATAGAAAGAGAGAGTTCGAGAGAGAGAGGAGAGAGGAGAAAGACTTATGGGAGGGGCTGGAGGGGAGGAGGCCAAATAATGAGAGTATGGCTTCCTCTCTCTCAGCAAAATATATATATATACTCGAGCCAAAGTAGACAAAAATGCCCCTAACTCATTCCCCAAAACTCTACCCGAACTACGTATTTCGATATATGCTCAAGGCATATATCGAAATACACTCCTCTCTACCTAACCCCAAATGCAGTGTATATCGAAATGCACCACCTTGCATTTCGATATACAAACCTCACTAACCAAATCCACAAAGGATGCATATCGATATGCACAAGCCTTGCATATCGATATACAAAGCTCACTGATCAACTCCAACAGCATATGCATTTCGATATGCAGCCAGTTCATATCGAAATGCAAACCCCACTGTACAAACTCAAGAAGGATGCATATCGATATACAAGAATGCATATCAAAATATAGGAACACTTATATCGAAATAAAGAATGCATATCGAAATATACATGAAGGAATTTCGAATAGAGGATAAGCTATATCGAAATACAAGCTAAAAAAAGGAAGGGGGCATATCAAAATGGACTATATCGAAATGCACCCAGGTGCATATCGAAATGTGCACCTCACTAAAATGTTCCCCTAAGGGAATATATCGAAATACAAGAATAAATGGGGCAACTCCATTTCGATATGTTGGCTGACAAGGGAAATGGGTGTACTGCCCATTTCGATATATGGCCGAGTGGAGGGAATAGGCGATGGCCTATATCGAAATAGGAGGAGGGGATTACAAATTTTATATAAAAAAAATAATATTTATAAATTGAGGAATAAATCCTCAATTAAATCCCCCCAAACCAAATAAAATTCAAAATGAATTATACAATTTCCCCAAAAGTTATTTTAAAATTTCTGGGGTGTGACAAATCTCACCCCTTAAAGAAAGTTTCGTCCTCAAAATTTGAGAAAGGAAGAAGGTAAATGGTAAAAAAACGGAAACCATTACCGAATACGAGTCTTCCATAAGATGATCGGTTGAGGAAACTATAACTCAATACGCCAATGAACCAATAACCCAGTGCTCCATTATAAAGGAGATATAATGTATAGACATGTGCCTCAACACAAAATAAAGATTCGACATCACACACACCCTATTGCGATAATCGGATGACCTTGGTGGATTGTTTTGAGATGCCCTGGACAGTATCTCTTCTCAAATCAATTCACACACGTCAAACGTATATCACGTAGTCAAAGAAACATCAACACACACCAAATGCAATCATGCTAGCCCAAAAAACCATGACATAGCACCAACGCACACCAATTCTAGACCATCAATATGTAATTCGTACCCAACTTCCCACGATTCAAGGACTTATGACCATAAGGTCAACAATCCTTCTATAACGACTAAAACAACAACCGAATCAATACGAACTAACAATAGGAGATAGAATCACAAGAATCAAATTCCTTGCATCAATGGAAGTGTACAACAACAAAAAAATTCCACACCAACATCGAATGGGAAACATAACAAGGGAAGCAAGTAACAAGGGTACAAAGCCTTCCAAAATAATCACAAGATAAGGATTCCAACAACAAGGTAGGAGTCCAACGATGTGATACAGAGGTGGATCTACAATCCACACGCAATTTTAACAAAATACAAACAAGGAAACAATCCCATAGGAAGATACAATTCTCAACAAAAGACAACAATATGGAATCCTCCAAACTAAGATCCGGGAGGACGAGGATCCGAAGGTCAAGGGTCTACGGAAGGTAGCATATATACTCGGCCATGAGTAATAGGACGATCCACATGCCCATCCTGCTGAACTGGACGATGCACTGGAGTGGAAAAAGCTGCTCTATGACTGAACTGAGAACCCCTACTAGAAGAATGTCCATGAGAAAAAGACGGATACTGAGGACTATTCTGCTAAATATGCTCGAGCACACCACTAACTTGTTGTACCGGTTCAAACTCTTCCTGAACTCCTGTCCTATAAGGACAATGCCTAGCCATATGCCCAGACTGGTTACAATGGAAACAAGTGTTAATAGGACACTCCGAGCGGTAGTGACCAGACTCATTGCACCTATGGCAAATAACTTGGCCCACCGGGGATCGTCCCTGCACATTCTGCATCACAGATGGTGCCAGCCCAACGGACTCATGAGAACGATTGGAGAATTCTCTGCTTCACTTCTTACTATGACTGCCAGATAAAGAACTAGTTGTCACCGATTGATGACACAGGTCCCAAAATTTCATTTCACTAAAAATCTTTTCTGGCTCTCTACTAGGCTCGATAACCCTAGCACATTCCACGATGCTGGCAAAATCACGAATCCTATGACTCATCACCAACCACTTGATAGACGAATGGAGACCTTTCTCAAATCTGCAACACTTCCTATCTTCAGAACTCACCAAATCAATTGCAAAACGAGACAGCACTTGAAACTAGACAGCATATTGGGACACCGACAGGTCACCTTGCTCTAACTTCTCAAATTGCTCTCTAAGCTGATCACGATAAGACTTGGGAAAAAACTAACTCTCGAAGGCAGATTTAAACTACAACCAAATCATGCCCTCCAAAGGGTTGACATTCGCTAGACGATCACCCAACACTTCCATTCTCCTGGCATCTCTCCTAGCCTTAAGAACAGAATTCCATCACTCATTAACTTCTCCAATAAGTTGGCAAGTGGCGAAAGAAATCCTCATGCCATCCTCAAGGATTTCCAAGGTATCAAGGATCTTACGATCTCCCGAAAGCCAATGATTTGCTTCAAGAGGATCGCTTTCACCATTGAACCTAGGAGGATCCATGCTTTAAAACTGCTTCATTGCCTTAATGGTTCCACTTCTCCTATCATATGCAGGGACACCTGCAACCCTACTGGCCTCAACAAAAGTGGCTGCCAATTCTCGAGCTAACTGACCTGGAACCGCTAGCACTTCTCCTCTAAGAATAGGATCCTCTACAGGGTCAACGTGTGGTCTGAAGGTTTGCCAGGTGATGCTCTTTGGCCCTGCTCTTAACCACCATGTCATCGATGTAGTCCTCCATGATGTCGCCGAGATGAGAGTTGAACATTTTTGTGATCATCCTCTGGAAAGTGGCTCTGGCATTTTTGAGGCTGAAGGGCATGACCTTATAGCAGTAGAGACCCCTGGGAGTGATGAACGACATCTTCTCCTGGTCCGGACCGAACATCGCTATCTAATGATACCCTCGGTAGGCATCCATAAAGCTCATTTTGGGATGTCCGGCCGTTGAGTCGACCAGCTGATCAATCCTGGGAACTGGGGAGCTGTCTTTGGGGCAAACTTCATTGAGGTTGGTGTAATCTATACAAACCCTCCACTTGTCGGTCTTCTTTTTAACCACCACCGTGTTGGTCAACCAAGTGGGATAGTGAACTTCTCGGATCACATGCGCTTCAGTCAGATGATCAACTTCTTCTATGACGGCGTCGACATATGCAACCGCCGATTGTCGGGCTTTCTGGACGACGAGTGGCTGATAAAGTCTGGATCTACGCCTGACATCTCATAAGGTGTCCAAGCGAACACTTCAATATTTTTCTTCAGGAGGTTGATGAGATCCTCCTTCTCAGCTTCGGCCAGTTGAGAGTCGATAAGAAAGAAGTGCTCTGGATCATCGGCGCTCAGAGGGACGGTGATAAGGTCCTCAATGGATTTTGCTGAGACACTTGAACCGACGTCCTCTAGCACCGACTGATTTGGAACCTCCACCCAATGGACTTGCTCAGGGGTGACCTTCCCTTTGACAGCAGCGATGTAGCACTACTTCGCCGAGGTTTGGTCTCCCTTGAGTTCCTCCACACCTCTGCTGTCGATAAATTTGATGACCTGGTGGTATGTGGAAGCTACTCCCTTGATGCTATGGACCCAGGTTCGGCCCAGAATAGCATTGTAGGGTGACGGGACGTCGACTACCACAAATTCTACCTCGGTAGTGATCGAGCCAATGATCACTGGGATGAGGATTTTGCCGAGCAGCCAGACAGACGCCGCGTTGAATTCTACCAGTGGCACGTCGGTCGGTAGTAGGTCCTCTGCCTTGTACCCCATTTTCTTGAATAGGGAGTAGTATATGACATCTGCTGAACTGCCGAGGTCAATGAGGACCCTTCGGACTTGGCAGTCGGTGACTTGTAGAGTGACGACTAGCACGTCATCGTGAGGGTGTTGTACCCTCTCAGAGTCCCCTATCTGAGAAAGTTATAGAATACCTAGAGTCCGGCTTGAGCTTCTTGGGCATAGGCTAGATGGCAAGGATCTCCTTTGCCTCTATCTGTTGAATCTCTAACCGATGCTTCTCCTCTCGTCGGTGATCCACCGTCCCATGGATAACGTTGATGATTCATAGGGCCGGCTTGGTGTCCTCCTTCGGTACGGCATCAACCGTTTTTTCTGTATCAATAAACTTCCCAAGGTGGCCAGCAGTGACCAGCTCCTCAAGGAAATCCTTGTAGACCCGGTAGTTAGTTGTCAGATGACCCTTCTCCCTATGATAGGAGCACCTGAATTTGTCGTTGCCGCCTCTCTGAGCTTCCAACCGCTTCTCCGGTCATCTCAAGAACGACTCCTTTTTTATTTTGCGAAGGAGCATAAATATTGGCTGCTTGAAGACGGTAGTGTGGGCCACAAACTCGTACGGCTTGTACGTTCGAGGCTCGCCGGGTTGGACAGTGTTGGTCTCTTACCTTCTGATCACACTGTTGTTGTTGGAACTATGACCGGAGCGTTGGTCGATTGTACTCCTCTCTTCCTTAGTCTCCTCGAGTTTGGCGTGAAGCTCAGTCCTGGCCATGAGCTCATTCATGGTGGCCGGAGGGAAGAGCATCAAATCTTCGAACTCTCGGCTGGAATGGTCCATGCCGAGTTTGAAAGACGTCACTGCGATCTTTTGATCTCACTCTTCAATCTCGTTGTAGAGGTCCCAATACCGGGCTACGTATTGGCGCAGAGATTCTGACCTCGCTCGTCGTAGGCCGAGGAGGGAATCAACCTCTTTCTTCACCCTGGAGCTGGTAATGAACCGAGTCAGAAAGGTCATTGAAAGGTCTCTCCATGAAGAGATGGACCCTGTCGGCAATCGGTCAAACCAGAGTAACCCAACCTCGCCTAGGCTGGATGGAAACAGCTTGCACATCAAGGCATCTTCCCCCGAGTAGAGGGACATCATCTGCCTGAAGTGCACGATATGGGTGTATGAATCCATTTTGGGATCATACTTGTTGAATTTGGGGGATGAGAAACCTGTCGGAGGCCTTGCAGCTTTAATTTCTGGAGAAAACGGAGAGTAGGGGATTCTGTCCCGTCGGCACGGCTCATAGGTCCAAGCTGGCAGGACGTCCCTTCTCCTCCTCTGGGTAACCTCCTGCTCAGAGTAGGGGACCTGACTATCTCCTTAGCCGTTGTGCCTCTACTGCTTGGGTGGTGACTGCTCCCGTGTTGGGCGAGGTCTCTGAGCTGCTGGACCCACGTTTGGGCCGATGCGGTCAAAGGCAGGTGGCCGATGACTCTCGGTCGAACGTTCGTCTCTATGTCGGGGAGGCGAGACACGACGCCTAATGCGGCGGTCCTCATTAACCCTCTGTCGGATAGGGATTTCTTCTTCTTTCCGTCCAAGCCTGTTCAGGACCGAAGGCCTGTCCTGTTCAGACTTGCTTCTACTCTGGGAAGGCTCGTGATATTCTGGATCATCCTTCTCGGCACGGCTTGGTGCCGCTCTTTTCTTCTCGGTGTCCTCCCTCAGGAGGGTCATTTCGCGGATGAGGGCATCAATTTGGTGATCCCTACGACCTAGATCGCCCTCCAAGTGACGAATATACTGCCTCGTGGTGAGCTTGGTTGGAGGATCAGTGCATTCGCTGGTGTGATAACTGGCGTCATCGGCACGGGTACGCTCAGGGGTTCGGAGAGTAGAATCCCCTTCCCTCGCAACTCCCTTTCCTTATTCCTTCGGCCATCATAAGGGTTTCCTTTGGAGTTGTTCTAATTTTGATTCTTCGAAGTCATCTTCTTGCTAGAACAGAGAGTTCGAGAGTTTGAGAAAGGGTTCCCCAGCGGAGTCGCCAATTGTTGGGGGGTAAGCCTTTCTTGCGGTGGTTCTCGGTTGCTAGCGGTGGAGATGAGGCTGAACTTTGGCTGCAAAAGAAGAAAACTTTAGGCTACCAGCGAATGTCATCGGTGGACCCTCCGATGGCAAAGTCAGGAAGGGATTTGTAGAGAGAAAGCAAATGGATAGAGCTTTGGCTAGTGAGAGAAGGTGTACCTCTGTATTGAATGCTAACTCCTATATATAGATCCATCGGTGAGTGGAGGGCACGCACTTCGGTGCGAGTGAACCGCCAGTCTGCGTGATCAGATAGTGCGTCTGTCCCCCTTGTGCGTCTGAACATCCGTCCGACAGGTCGGCTCCGACAGTGTCAAGCGGCGGCGCCTGACAACATTGGGCGGCAGAAAAGTTGAAAAGCATGTATGGCGTGCTGCGGGAATCGCAGAAAAGATGGTCTCTGTGTCAGGCATGTGTCTGCCATGTGCGCAAAACCCAGGATGCTGTCTCCGAGGGAATCTTTGCTTCAGATGTGGTATTTGTCTTGTTCGGTCGAAGGGGCACCCTTCGGTACGGTCAATCATCAGCAGGGAGCTGTCCCCGGGCAATAAACCTTTCATGCTGAAGTAAGCCCCGGGGAAGCCCCCTTTCGTCGGCACTTGCCTCTGCTCGTTCGCATGACCTCGGCTGGCTGGGAACCATCCCTGGGCTGAGACTCCAGTGCTGGAGCGAGCCCCATGGAGCTCCTGTTGTCGGTTCTTGGTTGCTCGACCCCTGATAGCTGGCCTGTGTTGCGGTCCTCCCTGAGGAGATCGTGGCTCCGGTCTCTCTTTAGTTCGGCCCCCAACAATTCCATACTGATGACAATATTCCATCTCAAACACGGAATATTGAAACTCCAAGGGATGACACAAACCACCAATAGTTTAACCTCAATAGATTCTCATTCAATCAACTAGGAAAACATAAAACTAAAATCTTAAAGACATAAAGGGAAATCCAATGCCTCTAACAAAACAAGATTTTAATCCCAAATACTACAATGTGAAATAGATACTGAAAAGGATAAAGAACAATCTATTTCATCCTTACCCGCCTCAAAAGCCAATTCTACAAGTCCTGATTTCACCTCTACAAGCGACTCGTAGTGGACCTCTAACCCTGCTACCTAATTTCCAAGAAAAATAAAGAAACCAGAGTGTAAAATATAGAATTTCATATTCCGAAATAATTGAAGTAAAGCACTTTAAAAGCAATAGAGATAATATTCTTGTTCTTCTTAAAAATCTCTTTTCATTTCAAAACCTCGGTATTCTCCGGCTACCATTGCCAATAAAAATATTTGTGGATGGTCTCCGGCCATCCACAGTCAAAATAGTGTTTTGTGAATATTCTCCGTCTATCCACCGCCAATTAAGAAAACTTGCTCAAAAACAGCTATTAAGCCATGTAGCGTCCCCGAATCAAGATATATTGTGAATGTTCTCCGGCCACTCACTGCCAAAACAAGTTTTTGTGGATATTCTCCGGATATCCATCGGCAAAAACCATTTTTAATAACAAGTGCCGAATGGTTAATTTGACTTCCATTAACAACATCTATTTACTCAATTGAACTTGCATCGTACTAATGAAAAACACAATTTATACACTCGCCGAAGCTGCTTAAAATGATTGATTTTTCCTTTTTACTTTCCGACGGTTCCATAATCATTCGAATTCGGCCATGTATCCACAATCCAATAAAGTTAGCATAGGATTCATAAACCAAGATGCAATGCTAAGTGCATGTATAAGAACAAATACATAGTAGATCTAAGAGTTTCACCCTTCTACATGTCCCTTGAAAAATACATGTGAAACAAGATGATTTATGCAAGTTTTTCTCCTTAACTTTTCTTCTCTATAAACTTATACAAAAATCCATATTCAAAAACTCAAGAGTTTCCCTAAAACATGAACTTATGATAAATAAAATCTCAGGAAATTAAGATTCCTAAGACACTTACCACCACCAAAGTCTTGCACAAGAGCAATCTCCACAAAACCTTCAAAATCCTCAAGCTTTTCTTCCCCAAGGAGTAGATCTCTCTCTCTCTATCTCTATCTCTCTAGGTTTTTCTCTCAAGTTAGAGGCTTAAGAGATGGAGGCTATAGAGTAAAGTATAACCCTAATACGCATTAGGGTGTTTATAAACCGTATTAGGCTTAAAATCCCCTAATTACCCCTTAAAATCTTTCCCAAAAAATTAATTCCTAACACAGGGTTATCGATAATCCAAAAATGGTGGTTATCGATAACCCAAATATGGTGGTTATCGATAACTCGATTCTCAGTTTCTAAGTTGGGCCAAAAAATTTCATGTTATCAATAACCTACTCACCCAAGTTATCGATAACCTGCTCCTCGGGATTTTGTGCTGGGAAATTCACAGCCCAGGTTATTGATAACCTATAAATCCATGTTATCGATAACCTGTGCTTTATTTTTAATTTTTAACCCAAACAATTGGTTTTCTACTCGAATTTAACTTCTTATACTTTATGGATTTCAAGGGAAAATGACCACTATACATTTTCCCGTCTTTATAACCCCGCGACACCAATTATTTTAAGAAATTCCTCCAAACATTTATTTTCCCAAAGCAACTTAATTTCTTTATATTAAGCAACTAAGTTATAAATGAATAATTAAATGAAACTTAGGGAACAAGTATTATATGCCACCTCAACATTTGGCAAGCAACTTTTTTAGAAGAGTTGTTATTCTCATTCGGCAAACAACCCTCTGGATCTCCAGAGCCCGTTTGTTGTCCAAAAGCCAGATCTATGGCACTTCGAAACTTTGGCCAAGAGGTAACTTTCCTTTTTTTAAATTAATCACCCATTATCATCTGATACTACTGCTTTTAGTTCGACAGACCTTTAAAGGACCTGGTCATACTCCGACAGACCTCTTTAAAGGTCCAACCACACTCATAATAGCTTGGTCAAGCCACTATTGGCTAGCCGATGCAATAAACCAACCCAATCTTACTTCGACAAGTCACTCTCTGTTCGGCCAAGCCTTTAGGGTCTTTATCTCTACTCGTCGTGCCTTTAAAAATGACCTGGATGAATGAAATATACTCGGCATGGTTTTTACCTGTCCAACAAAGCTCCCCTTAGCTGAGCCAAATACTAATAAGAAAATCCATTATTCCAGACCTCTCTCGAGTAATTGTGCTCGGCTGGAGGCCTATGTTCTCTGGACTTTCTATGCTTCTTTGGCCTTTGAATGATTTCCAGCTCAGCTGGAAGTCAGATATGACAGACAATTAGTCCAAACTACTTACAAGCACATTTTGACATGTTTCGACCGTCTAGCAATCCTGAACACTTGGTTCCCGCACAACTATTATGCTCGACAAGCCCTTGAAAATCAGCTCGACAGACTACTTAAATGGGTCCTCCATGTTTTTTATTGGCCAGGAGTCTTTCTGCTATGTTTGGCGACCTCTTGACTACTCGGCAGGTCTACTGCCACTCTCCTATTTTGCTCGACAGGACCACCAGTGGTCCTTGCCGTATTGACCTTAGCTCGACAAGTCTCTTTAGGCTTTTGCTAACTTGACTGAAGCACTGTTCGACCTCACTTGTGTTCGGCAAGCCACTACTTGGCTTAACCCTCTTGACAATTGGTTCGGCACTTTGTCGAATGCTATTGTACGGACCTTTATTGAGTCATGTGCGACAAAGCTTCTTTTTAGCTTGACAAGGCATGCCCGGACCCTCTATAAGCATCACTGACTCATTTGTCAATATTGTCGACCTCCTCCACAGCCAGAGAATTTGCGCTCGGTTATATCGTTGTTCGTTCTTTGATCCTTCTCTGCTCAACTGAGCATCATACCGAGCATGCTTTTAGCCCAAATCACTAAAGGCATCTTTATAGTCTATTTTGACCATTTGGAGGTCCAAAAGCCTTAATTCTCCAGCTACAAATGCTCAGTCGATATTATGTTTACTGGTCTGATTGTCTCAATTACTGATTGGAAGTTCGGCAACCCATTATTTTACTTTGGTCTCCCCAATCTAAATTAGTCAGTTGGCCTTCATCAAGTTTAGTGACCGACAGAAGCCCTACGTTGGCAGTTCAGAAGCTTGAGTACCCAGCTAGCTTAGTGTTCGACCATAGCCATTGGCCTCCTTAATGAACCATCAGACCTTGCACATTGGTGTTCGGACAGTCACCCTCCGACCTGCGTGGCCAAAGCTTAGCATGTGATGTCTAGTATTTTTGTGGTTTTATTATCAGGTTGTAATTTGAGGAAGAATGATTAAATCAAGATTTTACCTATCAGGTGAGTCTATTCATGACCATCCCCTTGTAATGCGTTAGGGGCAGGAAATCCGTTATCAGAAACCATATAATGATCAATTCTGCGAATCTAATGATTGATTACCCATTGTAAAAATAATTATGGATTACGATTGTCACCTTAGTACGTGATTTGAGGCTTAACACAGTTGGACTAATTATTACTCAATGGCTTAGTAAGTTACGTCATCTCAGTACATCAGCATTAGTATAACATCAGTACAACATGGATCCTAAGGCGGTCCATGGCACATCAGTTCAGTGCACTCAGCATAACATTAGCATCAGCATAGCACGGATCCTAAGGCGGTTCATGGTTCCTAAGGTGGACCTCACAAAATACGATTCCTAAGGCAGACCTTACGAAATATGGATCCGAAGGCAATCCCACAGTTCCTAAGGCAGACCAGGTTCGTAAGGCAAACCTCATAAACACGGATCCTAAGGCGGTCCAAGCACTCACAACATTTCATTTATCAGTTTATTTGCATTTCAGTTATCCATCGATGCATTACAGTTGTTAGTATGTTAGTTCAGATCAATTCGGTTACTTATGGTTGTTCTTTATTGAGGTGTTGATTGGTTAGAAAATGTTACCCTTAATGTAGTTGTTTACGGTATAATTCGACCTTGTTGTTTGTCCCTCAAAATGGATTTATGTTTGTATCGTATTACTAGCAGATGTGGCATGCTTAGTCTCACACTAGCTTAGTGCTTATGCGTTGTTTTAAATCTTCCAAGTTAAGAAGTGAAGGCATAGCTCAGAAGCCCAAGATTGTAGTCAGTCTTACTTGTACTCTTTCATTTCAGTTTTGGAGTTGTAATATTATAAAATATCGTATGGTAATGAAAATCTTAACCTTATGCACTTCTGGATTATTGTTCATTCTTTCACTATTTACTTGTTTCCCAGTGATGGAATCCCTTGACTCGTTACTTTAGGCCTTTGCGAGCTTGCTCATTGGACGGTCATGACCCATTTTGGGTTGGGTCGTGATAGAAAATCTCTCCTGATATCCTGAGTAAAAACTCTAACTTCCTTCTCATGGTTCCTTTTTTCTCTTGTTGACTGGTTTGACCTCTCTAACCACTGACTGGATGCGCGACTATCACCATGAGTGTGACCGACATGATCAGGATAAATTGGCCCGACCAAGATCTGATTTTCAGACCTATCCTCCCAGTTATATTGATCTTTATTTCCTCTAGAGCCTTATTGGGAATGATGTGGAAGTCCTTGTCTTTTTATCACTCCACTCTATTGCCTCTGATTAAGATTTTGTACTTATGCTTGATTCACCCTTCTTATCTCTTGGATCTCCCATCCCAATTTTTCTATTGTCCAATAATGTCCTTTTAGGATCTTCACCAAATTCTATTCCCTCTGAGCATGGGAGTGAGATCGAATGAGACTCATGTTTTATAAAGAAAACTATCATTCTGACAAGGAATATTGTTCATATTCCCTGGTACTGGAATATTCCTTGATACTTCAACTCTTCAAGAGGGAACTAGTCTCTTGAAGAATGGACTTTCCATGCCTCTTTACGCGATTAGGGATGTCTGCTGCCAAATATTTCCCCATGATCTATGAGACAATTCTCTTTTTGATTGGGGTTTTCAAATATTGTCCTTACATTTTTAACTTAAAAAATGGAAATCAAATATTTTTCACAGACGATGCCAATTGTGGGTGAAATTAGCTGGAAATACCCAAAGAGGGTCAAAGTTATCAATCTGGAGGTACTTCTTGAACTATTGACTATTCTGCACTCACAAATAGGGTTGGAAGAACCCTCTTTCTCTATGACATGGAAGACTGTCCGATGATAAAGTTAGTGATCATTTTCAAAACCAAAAAATTCTCAAAGAGTTGAAAGCCAAAAAATCTGAGTATAAAAGAGTGTGTACCTTTTTCCTAGTAATACTCATATTTTCCCAAGCTCAGGGACCCACCTTCTAATCAAGAATTAAAAGAGTGGGGGTCTGACTATATTATTCATTATCCGTCATTTTGCTGCACACACTACTATATGTCTCTCTCGTAAACACTGTTCATCTCGTGCTCTAAAATAAATGCTTTATTTATGGTACCCTATTTTCTACTCGAAAAATGCTATTTTTGCTTGGGAAAATTTATGTGAGTGGGATTTTCTGAAACACCCTTTGAAATGTAAAAATGTCAATTCTTCAATTCCAATCTTTAGACTCTTTTAATATTCTAAGTCTTGGATGTGCTTCAATCACCAAAAATCTTTGGGGACACCCTGTCTTTCGACCTAGAGGGCTCTCCTAAGCTCAAGTTAGAATTTTTCTCAAATAAGAATTTGAATGAAAATACAAAACTGAATTTGAGAAGGAAAATCAGTGTGAGATATGTATCTCAAATTAATATTTATATAAGATAATTAAAATAATAAAACAAAAGTAGAGGGGTAAATTTAAAAAATTGGGTTAATTAAAAATTTTCAAGAGACACGTTCGAGTTGTGGGGGTTAAATGAAATTAATGTGGGCTAAATTAAAATTCTAAAGAAAAGAAATTAAAAATTTTAATTCTCGATTAAAAAATTTTAATTTCGCAAAATTGAGTCCGATTGACGGGAAATATTAATTTAAAGCCTTTTAAATATAACTAAA
>NMUG010001397.1:0-18017 GCA_002855965.1 Monotropa hypopitys | reverse complement strand
TTGTTGTTTTGACTAACGAAAAGACAGGTCATCTCTTTTGATTGAGTGGTTTTGGTAATTGACGTGTGCTATTTTTCTAACTTTTCGGGCCCACATAGAAAGGCCGAGAATGTGTATTGAAATATTAGAGGGTTTGGAACAAATGCATTCTTATGGTCCTGAGTTTTGACCATTCTAACTATTGTCCTTTTATCATGCTATTTTTTCTACGTGGTTGTGCCTTCTTTGGTTGGGGATTCTACTAATCATGTCTTAGCAATCCAGAAACTATGTGATAGATTTGCTTCCATCATCATTTTCTTAAGTTGATGTCATTTTAGAGAAAACCTGGGTGTGCTGCCTGATTGTGACTACATGTTTATTTTAGGTCACCCCACACTCACCCCAACTTTTTCTATTTGTTTTCTATCTCTTTTAAAGTGCCATTATTGAAAAGGAAATTTGAATTGAAACGAGTGAGACATTGAAGTGAAGCTATTGTCTATTTTGTGTATATTGAAGAGAAAACCTGGGCGTGCTACCTGATTGTGACTACTGTTTTTTATCGCTTAGAAGTTGTTTGGTAAGTTTCAGTTTAGGTGGTTGACAAATCGACAACTTTTGTGTAATTTTTTTCTGAATTAGAAACTCTCAAACAGTAGGTGCATGTTTGTTTTTGTGATTTACGAGACATTGACACATCCTGTAGTTGAGGTAGTCTTGGAGGATTGCTTTCATTCCTGATAAGCTCTTTTTTCTTCTCCATAAAGTTTTCATGTTTGATCCCTCAACAATTTATTTTTGAAGCATAGGCTTTACAGCTTTGATACCATACGCATAATAGACAAGTGACTATGTCTGAGATTTTTAATATAAAGTGAATGTTATTGTAATTTTGTTTTATTCCATTGTTCACAATATGCATATTTCTATTGTATTAAAGCAAATCCCTGTGTATTCTTCTCATTTCTATTTTGCAAGGGTATGTTTGGATGACAAGACTGGAGATGGAATATGATTTACATTCTTAGTTTATTGGGAAAAAAGGTTGTTTCTTTGTCATGCGGGAGTCTTTATTTATCCTCGATGGAGATGGGTGAGGACCATTGATTGCCCCCTTTTTGAGTTGCTTGCCATTATTTTTTGTCGGGTTTATGTTAACAGAGCACCTACCAAATTTTAAAAATACACTTGATTTGCAGAGTTATGCAGAGAGAGAAGTCATGGCGACCCACCTGCCTTTATCTGGTACGTTTGTTTTAAAATTACATAAATATATTATCAAAGGGTCGACTGATAATACATACAATATCATAAATAATATTGTATGTGTCTTTTGGGATTTTTCATGTTATTCTATTTTTAAGCCTTCGTCGCCATCGTCGGCCAAGCCCCATTGCCATCGTCGGCCTAGCCCCGTCGCCATCTCTCTCTCTCTCTCTCTCTCTCTCTCTCTCCTAATTGTCGTTTTCAAAGCACAGAATACACCATACACCATACACCATACACATCTCTCTCCCGGATGTAGGTACGGTGGTGAAGAGAGAGATGACCGATGCATGTATTCTAGCAACACATTTTTTCTTCTGTTTTTGTATCACCATCGCACACTACACATTTGTTCTTTGGTTTCGTATCGACAAAATTCTTCAGTTTGATTGTTCGGTTTTTTGTCAGCAGAGAATGGAGTTTTTGAAGGTGTTTTCCATGCAGAGAATGGAGTTTCTGGTATTTGTAAACAACAAAGTTCTGGGTGGAATCTTTTTTCTTTGCAAAACGGTATGATTGAGCTGGTATTGGTCAATCAATCCACAATAATTTATCTACTTAACATGCTAAGTCATCCATTACATTTTGGCCATTGCTCATTTCTATTACTGTATCCTACCTTGACAGTTTGTAGTTATTATTTGCAGACTGCATTTTTATTTGTGCTAATCTCTTCTTCTTCTATTGGAGTTTCTTTACTACTAAGGTGAATAATTGGTATTAGGTGGACATGAAACATGGCCTGACATCAAATGTTTTAAGTATGTAGGTATTTGGCACATAGTCGAGTTATATGTAGTTACAGTTACTGGAACTTTGCTATGATTTCCTTCATGTGTGCTTATTTTCCCGTCATCAATGCTCGAATCCCACGGTGAGCTAAAATTAAGCACGATTCAAGTTTCAAGGTCATTTTTTAAACTATTTTCACTCATGAACTATACAAGAAGTATCTCAAATGGTATATCATCACATTCTTTTTGCGTTTTGGCACTGATATAAGCATTTCATGTACAAATTAAAATGATGCAAACATGACCAAGTTTACCGTAGGTATATGCTGTCTTTGTAATACAACAACATACATCATTTGTAGAGCTCGAGACAAAGAATCTTATTTGAAATTTTCAAAGAGAAGCAGCAAAAGATGTGCTGAAGCTGGCACCATTCCGAGCTTCTATAAGAAGGTAAGCATTCACTTATGATTTTTATACTTTGGTGTTTTTATTTTCATACACTTATGATATTTACTTGGAATTGAGCTGAATTGTAAACGCTGAAGGGTGAACATCCCGTATCTGCTTATGACTTTGTTTGTGTGGTCAATATTTGTTTCCAACTTCTATGTTTGCACTACCAGAAGTTGTGATACTTACTATTCTCCTTTAGTTGTAAAAGATATAATTTTGTGTGAGTATTAGTCACTGGAATCAATCCCTCCACAAAAAGGTGGGAGTTGCAAATCCCGCAGTAAGCAGGAACCTTTTGCATGAATCAAAGACATTGTTTTTCAAATATTCCAATCCTGATCATCTGTTTGCTTGGTTGTAGCTTAATACTAGCTTTTAGACTTTTTGACTTCAAGGTATATGGATTGTTACAACAACTTTGGGTTTGTAAACTCACCACGATGAATATTAGGATGAAGTGGGGTAAAATGGAGGGAAATAGCCATAGGAACTCAAGTTATCTTTCATCTTAGATTGTATATTTGAATCTCATGTTCCTGTATAGTGGAAACTTACTATTCATTTTAATTCTCAATCAAAATATCAAAATAACTGAAGTTATCTTTCTATTCTCTCTCCCCATGCCATCAATACGTGGTATTCCGAAAACCCAGATCGAGTGTCTGTCACTCATCATGAGTGCCGAAGGCACTCCAAAGTACCGAAGGCACGAATCAGTGTCGAAGGCACTACTAACACATGAATTTTCGTCGTACCCCTTAGGTAATATGTGGTGCTTTCTATTCTCTCGCCACATGTCATCAACACGTGGTATACCGAAATCCCGAATCGAGTGCCCGTCACTCATCATAAGTGCTGAAGGCACGAATCAGTGCCGACTATTAACATCTAAAGTTTCATCGTACGCTTAGATATTGTGTTGCGCTTTCTATTCTGTCACCCCATGCTATCGGCACGGGTTATCACTAGTATTTTTATATGTCACCCTATTTAAAAAAAAGGAAAGCTTGCATGAGTCATTTTTTATCATTCCATCATTTCTATTAAGGGGGGGGCGTGGTTTTTGCATTAAAAAGGACAGTGAGAGATTTGTTTTATTAAGAAGAGTTTTCTTTGTGTGTTTAGTTTTTTGAAGTTTTACACACGTTGAATTATGATGTTTTATTGACGGATATTCATCGACAACTTCAAAGAGGGGTTCTTGATTCAATAAGTGCGATCAACGGGTTCAATTGGAGGGTGCGAGGAGTCGCAGCAGAGTCGATCAAGTACAAGCGCGGTGCACGTAGATTCGGCATAGTTAACTTAGAGGCGTCTAGGTGGAGTCCTTGCGTCGTGGGTAACTTTGTGACTGCGGTCTGTGTAAGTCATAGATATAGTGCTTGATTCCTTCCTGTGGTTTTTACCCATTTAGGGGTTTTCCACGTATATCCTGTGTTGTGCTGTTTTCTGATTCTTACTTTATTTATTACTCACACATGCATGCGTAATTATTAATTAAAAAATCAAAGTTAGGATTTTTTATGCAAAAATTAATATCTTCTCAGTAAAAATTTTAATCGGTCGATTCATAAGCCTACCTCGTACTCGGTAGACGCGTAGGCAGATTTTCAGGTGGGTAAAAATAATTGCCTTGATCTTGTTAAGAATCACTCTTCTAACTATTGCATTGTAGGTGGAAGGTGCATCCACACTAGAAAATCTACAATTATTGTCACATGTTTACCTTTCTCTCCCATTGCCACTTGGAGAGGTGTCTGTCCCTTGAGATAAACTGTCTCCCCAGTAAATCCTACTAAAGGAGAGGTCATTGGCCGTAGTAAATCTCTTCCCGGTCGTAGCTGGTCAAACGCATGTAAAAATAGGATATCCGTCGAGCTCCCACTATCAATGAGGGCCCTCCTGGTTTTAAAGTTTGCAATGACCATGGTGACCACTAGTGGGTCATCGTGGGGATAGACTGTACATTTCTCGTCTTCTTCTATAAATCTAATGGGAAGCTCTTCTTTCTTTGTACTCTTGCTAGGTCTTCCCATCAAGCAGATCTCCATGGGATCCTCTGACCTCAGCCTCCTGAGGTGGGATTTTCTGGTCGAGTTGGATACTCCCTCTCCAGTCGACCCTCTATGAATGACCTTGATCTCTCCAGTTGGATCATTGTTGTCTGGTGCCCTAGGCATGTCATCCCGGCATTGGCCGCCGCATTGAGCTCTTTATTATCTGCGTTGGACGAATCTTTGCAACCTACCTCTCTGATGAGGTCTTATATCTGCCCTTTCAAGTCGATTCAGTCATTAGTATAGTGATCGTGGTCACGGTGGAAACGACAATACTTGTCTCTTGGTCGCTTAACCAGATGGCACTTGAATGTGGGTGGCCACCTCAGGTTTGGGTCATCTATGAGGTCATCCATTATCTGCTCGGCAGAGGCAACGAGACGGGCATAGCACTTGTACTTCTCTAGGGGACCCCCAGATCTTTTGGGCAAGCTCCTCAAATAACCCATTTTGCCCCTCTGATCATACGTTGCTAGTCTGGAAGAATCCTTCCTCTTCCTATCCCTCTAGATTTGGAGAGGCGCTGCACACATTTGCCCTTGGGCTCCGTCATTCCTACCTTTCCGGGCACTGAGTGCATTTTTGGCATTCATATGCTTCTTAGCTCTCAACATCAACTCGACCATGTCTTTGGGAGGATCCTGAGTTAGATTAAATAGAAGCGATCCTCACCACAGCTCGGCTATATAAGCTGCCATTGTCATCTTATCATCGACGCTTTCTATTTGCATTGCCTCCTGGGTAAAGCGAGTTGTATAATCTTGTACCGACTCTCTCTTCTTCTGCCTAACTGTCAAGAGATAAGTATCAGGCGTGTGGTAACGCTGACCCGCTATGAAATGACTCACGAACCCCTGACTAAGATCCTTGAAACTGTTGATACTGCCTAACTTCAACTTGTTAAACCGCATCCGAGCACTTCCTTTCAGAGTGACAGGGAAAGCTCTACACATTACTTCGTTGAGCATGCCCTGTAATGTTATCAGGTTTTTTTAGGTCTCCAAGCGATCCAATGGGTTTGTGGTACCATTGAATGACTCGAGACTTAGCATCTTAAACTTCGAGGGTAGTGGAACGCTAAGAATATGTGCAGAAAATGGGGAATCTGTGGTTTGAACCATATCTCAACTGTAGCCAGCGTTTTGGCTTGCATACGTTACTTGATCCCATCAATCTGGGCCTGCATCGTGGCTATGAGATCTTCGTCTTGTCTTTCCAGTGGCGACTTGGCTCCCCTTGCAGATCTACTTGCTTGAGAGACTTGGTTGTTCTGGGACTAATTTTCGTTACGTTCTCCTCTCCGGTTCTCGTTATCCTCCACCCTTTCGTTATTGTCTTCCTACTCTGGTGGGGGCAATACTTGATTTTCCCTGGGTTGGTTCTATCGCGTCCTCAACTCCTGATTTTCCTGACGAATTTATTCAAAGTTTTTAGTGAGTACTTCAATCTGACGTTGCATAGCAATGATAGCGGGGGGCGTGATGATTGCTTCCTGTCATAGATCAAGTATTGAACATTCAGAAATAGATCACCAATGATTAAAAAGTCGTTCCCACAGATAGTGCCAACTAATGATTCGATTTTTGTATCCACCTTGCTAGCGGACCTACAAAATAGTTCTTGACACCGGTGCGGTGCTGACCAAATCACATCTGATGCCTAAGTTAGTGACTGGTTGTTTACGATAGAAAAGATGGAAAAAGAATTGAGCAGTGTCAGAGTTTGTTACCTTGGAGTGGTGCATCGTTTAATATTTATACCACTCGTAGCTTTAGGTAGTTCTCGTAGATTTAGGAAAATTTCCTTACCCCTTCCTATCTTCCCAGAAAGGAAGGTTATATTCTATATCTGGTAATCCAACCATTTAATTCAAGCGTACAAAGAGGTGGGAATATTATCATGTTCCTTCCATAGTCATAGAGAAATCCCATCTGAGGTCTCCTGAACTGATTTCCCGCTTATCTCTGCCGTAGCAGGGCTCGCCACGGTCATAACCGAGCTCTTCTCGGCCATAGCCGAGCTCAAATCAGCTCAGCGGTTAAGCTGAGCAAAGGTGTTGTGTCCTGCATGTGCCTTTACCGAACTCAATAGCTCCCTACACTCAGTCCAGCTCTAGACTAGGCTAGGTTCACCGAGCTCGTGCCCGGTGCCTCTTATCATTACTCTTCTCTGCCACCATATCAAACTGGACATTTTTGCCCTACCTATCATCTTCATGTAATATAGAATCAAGGATAACAAAAGAATTAGAAGATCTCATGGATTTAATGGCTTGAGATATTAATGGATCATTAGATGCAAGAGGAACCATATCTTCAGCACCATCAGTCTTTACTGGAGAAAACCATTTTCTTTCACCCAATTCAACCCTAATAGAAAGAATTAGAAAATTCCATGGTATATTAATTGTCTGACTATCATCAATAATTGTTGTATAAGTAGTTATACTCTGTTCTTTTTGGATATTATTAGCAGAATCTGTTGGATGAGTTTCCCAAATCTGCATAAATCTAGTAAGCATTACAAAATCTGCAGATAACTTCATTAGCAAATTGATATCAAAGTTAACGTCACTGAAAGCCTGTGTTGAACACAGTGGCCCTAAATCGAATTCGCCACCTCCATCGAGTGTGCGAGGGTTTGTAGGCATTCGATTCCTAGGATACAAACGGTGTTTCAATTTGTGTTGCACTTACACAAACCGGACAGTCGAACAAAAGTTGTGACTGTATGTTCTCTGTATGAACTCTAGAATGACAACGAGATTGATGAAGGAGTCTGATTCACGCAAGTTAGGAATCAATTGATGAATGAGTCCAGAATGATATCTTAGTTTGTGCACAGTCCGCACTGTAGGAATCGATTGTTTTTAAGGACTTCCAATGGCCATGTTCTCTTCTTCGATGAAGACGTGATATTCCTTTTTAATCACAATCTATATCCCATTTTAGTACAATCGATTGATTGCGTACGTTATAACCATCCAAACGTTTGAGATGCGTTTGTACTGCAATCGATACAGATACCTATCGATTTACCTTCTAGAATTTCGGATGCCATGTGGATGTAGTTTATGGTTGGGCTGGGTTGAGAAAATGGGTTAGCAATGGTTGGGCTGGGTTGAGAAAATGGGTTAGCAATGGTTGGGCCAAGGGCTGACCTAGAGGCATAAGGGTAGTATGGGCCACCAAGCCTATCAAAGCTCAAACAAAATTTTCCTAAAAAGATTTAACTCCAGACACGAAGGCACATTCCACTAAACCACGGGCCACGGGCCATGGGCACGGACCCGGGATGCGGGCACGGGTACGACCGGGCAGGCGCCGGCAGCGTGTGTGTGTGTGCGTGTAGAAAAATAAGTGATGTGCACATCAACTTATTTTCCTCTTAGGCTTGGTTGTGACACTAAGTCACACACCATAATAATAAAACCCAACACATAATTCCACATTCTCCAATGTGGGATTATGAACACTTTGAGGGTACTCCCCTCAATTGTCCAAGCCAACTTTATACGGCAATATCTCATTCATCTTTTGACGGATTTTGTCGGTTATTTTTTCTAATCGCACTCCTATCCTAGAAGTATCCAACCCATCTGAAAACACCTTAATTAGTGGTCGAGTCCCTCGGGAAATGGGTGGCAAAATCTGGAAAAAGCAACAAGTTTTCCAACAATCCCCACATGAATGTTATTGACAGACTAGATACTGAAACAACGAAGACAAGGAACAAAGACTCGAAGGAAGGAAACTCGAAATTACTACAAAGAGAGTACAACAGATCATCCCTGCATAGGATAGGTAGCGTTTAGCTTTGAACCTTTCCTTGCGAAAACCTATCGGGTATTACTGGCAGACCAGTGGATTTGATGCCTTGAACTGTTCTGCCGTTAGTGTACACCAAGAAAATAGACTTCACATAGGACCTTTCCTGTCACAACATAGTTCTCAATGGTGTGTTCGTTTTGGCCATGAACACGTCGCCTGGTTTTGTAAGTGTTTGTTCAAGGATTTTGTCTTTCCAATTCTAATAGAAGAGGCCCCACTTTACACTCACATAGGTGACTTCTGTCAATAAGTATAATCATACTCCACACATATCAAAGTCATTAAAAGCTCTACAGCTTATCCTCAATCAATCATTGTTTGCATCATATTAATGAGTGTGAGTTTGTAACTCAGCAGTGATTACAGTCAGAGAATTATGACTTAGTTGTCCCTTTGAACCTAGATCTTGAGATCTCCAGTCAACTAGGTGGGGTTTTCGTCATGACTTCTTTCATCTTTCTAGGCTTTAAACCCATTCCCCTCGATGCTTTATCAACTAACTCTCTTGTTAACCCTTTGGTTAGTGGATCCGCAATATTGTCATTTGACTCCACATAGTCAAGAGTGACAATACCTCGTAAGAGTAATTGTCTAATGAAATTATGTCGTCTTCTAATATGTCGAGACTTTCCATTATACATATTGCTTTGTGCCCTGCCAATGGCTGCTTGGCTATCACAATGTATGGTTATTGCAGACATAGGCTTCGACCATCTTGGAATATCTTCCACAAATTGTCGTAGCCACTCGGCTTTCTCGGAAGCTTTATCTAGAGCGATAAACTCAGATTCCATGGTAGATCTTGCAATACAAGTTTGTTTGGAAGATTTCTAAAATACAGCTGCACCTCCGAGAGTAAATATGTATCCACTAGTAGATTTGGAATCATTCACATCTGATATCCAATTTGCATCCGAATATCCTTCGATTACAAGTGGATGTCTAGTATAGTGGAGACCAAAATCTCGGGTGTATCTCAAGTAGTGTAGAACTCTATAGATAGATTTCCAATGTGCAGCTTCCAGATTACTCGTATAGCGACTAAGTCTGCTAACCGAGTAAGTTATATCTGGTCTTGTACAAGTCATCAGATACATGAGACTCCTGATTATCCTAGAATAGTCCAACTTAGACAAAGCTTCCCCAGTATTCTTTGACAATCGAATACTTAAATTTATCAGTGTCCTAGTAATGGTAGTATCTGAATTGTTAAACTTGTCAAGTATTTTATTCACATAATGTGATTGGGATAACACGAGTCCTTCTGGTATTCGTGTAATCTTTACACCCAAAATCACATCTGATATTTCCACCTAGAGGGGGGTGAATAGGTGTTTGCAGTAATTTTTCCCTTTTAAAAACTTTTTAGGTTTTTCTTTGAAAATACTTCTATTATAAAATGTTATAAGACAATGAAAGCAAATGTGTTAGAAGATAAATGCAATGAAAGTAAAGTAAAGTGCAAAGAGGAGGTGAGAGATAAGGAGAGGAGACACAAGGATTTTTATAGTGGTTCAGCAATTGCTTAGTCCACTCTTCGGGGTGTTTCTTTTTACAGAGCACCCCGGATCCACTATGTAATCAACCTAAAGAGCCCACGTAGTCTCTTTCTTCCTAGACTTCTACCTAAGCTAGGGATCTCCTCCTCTATAGAGCACATGCAGTCTCTATCTTCCCGAACCCCTCTTGGGCCGAGGATCACTCACCCAGACTCCCCCGAGTCCGACTCTACCCCGCAAGGCAAAGGTTTCAAGGTCAGTCTCGACCCTGACTGCGCCCCGCAAGGCCACAGATTTTGCAGGACTAACGCACGTCCTGACTACACCCGTGAAGGCATAGGTTTATTTGGGAACAACTGTAAAGGTCAAAAGATGAAAGCTTGTGCCTATGACACTCTAAGACTCTACCCAAGGGCATGTGCTCTTCCCACTCGATTACACAGTGGATATATGCTCAAATCTTGCCGGGTAGGTATTTGTGCTCAGTGAAGTACAAGTATATGTCTGGAAAGATATAAAACCAAGAGATGTGCTACAGTCAAAGCACACCCCTCGTCAACTCTCAAAAAGAAAGAATATTAGCGCTCGGGAGAGTTCACTAGTAGTACGGTGAAGTACTACTAGACTCTATAGATATAGGCTAATGAGAGTCCTAGGAGAATACTTATAGGTAAAGTATCTCCTAAAGATCAATATGCCTCCCAAGAATGTAATCCTTGGATACGTTGCCTATCTAAAACAATACAACTGAAATGTAAGCACAAAATGGCTTTTACAATTAAGTACAAGGCAATATTGAATTCTAGCAAACTACTCTTCTTGTTTGCTTCTGATATGCTCTTAGAATGATTTTCTTCCAATGCAAGCTTTAAGGCAGGATGCTAAGTGGATCCTTCGTAAATCCTATTTTCTTAACTGCACATGTAACAGCTCATTAAACATATCGAATGGCAGTAAGAAATATAACAGTGAAAGCTCAATGTAGTCAACAGCCCTGAATATGATATGCCAAATGTAAGCTCAAGAGAACCAACTATACCACATACAGATGACCAAACTGTAAATATAGTGACTGCAACAATTATATCTCTAAGTAAATATATTCTAAGTGAGCGTAGGAGATATATTAAGATATGCAAATCAGTCCACTATCTATCTTTTAGCACATGAAGTTTGGATGTATCTTTTAGGCACAAATGTGGTTATAATCTATTGATTGTATTATTTGGGGCACAACAAAGATGTTCATAATTTTAGCATAGGAGGCAACATAAAATGTATTCATCATTTAAGCATCTGACAACAAGAATGATATTCATACTTTAAGCATCGGGGCAACATACATGTAGGAGAGCAAGCAACAAAGATATTCTTAATGTTAAGCATGAGGGGAGTGTTCATATATTAAGCATGGGGGCAATATGAAGAATATTCATCATTCAAGCATATGAGGTTTGTTCTTTAACTTATACAAAAATGTTCTACCCATTAAGCACATGTGCGACAAACAATTTTCTATGGCATGTCAAGTGATCCCAAGTAGAAATGTACCAGTGTAAGCTTGTGAGATACCAACTAGGTTCAATACATGCCAAGATTGTTTTTTCTCAAGATCACACCATACACACTCTAAAATGTTTTACTACGCACGATTATGAGATGTTGTTTAAACTTTTAGTCAACACAAGGGAGCATGCTTGATCTTGGGAATGTAACTTTCATGCAAAGTACGGCCTAATCAACATGTGAGCATACAAGATTTAATGGTCTAAAAACTATGTGAATATGCAAGCATAGTCATGTTCAAATGTAATATAAGAGAAACACAATATGCTATATCAACTCCTTTGAATTAAAAATGAGGTTACCCAATAACATGCAAGTAGGTAGCTCAACAAATGTTTTGATGAGATTTTAGTGTAAGAGCATTTTAATCAAACAGTTGGTGTGCATGGTTTCAAAGTTCATTCACCATCAGGATTTGTTTTTCAATGGCCACAAAAAAAAACATCCACGGAAGTAGGTATATCAACAAAGGTTTGTGAGAAAGTATGACTATGAAGCTTATGGCAGTGGTTTTTTTTTTAAGATAATGCTTACTCATTTAACCCCCTTTTTCCTTCTAAGAAACGTACCAGTGAAGAGAAAGGAGGCCTTTGTTCTCTTCCATGAGCAGCTATTCAAGGGCTACAGAGCACCCCTTATCTCATAGACCCATACTCACTATTGTTTTCCAAGAGCCCAGAACTTCTTTATGCTCTCGCAGTCGACTAAGCCTTTCCCACTGCTTTCCCTCAGCCGAACCCCTTTGACCCCAATTTCTCTCGGCACCCTTGGACTCTCTTTGCCCGTATGGGGCTGATCTCTCACGGCTGCTGCTTTGGAGGAGCAGCGGCCCCCTTTGGTCCTCACAGCACAAGGCTGCCCTCAACTCACACCTACACTCCTCTATAGCTTCCCTCCCACAGCTCCTCATCTTCCTTTTACACTCTAACTCTATAATATATGGCCAGACCCCTCTTTTCTATATGAGCAACGGATATATTTTTTGGAGATGGGACAAGTGCATAAAGGCTGTGCCATTTCAGACCATTGTTCATGATAAGTGAAAAAAAATACTTTTAGGACTGAGACAACCCTCAGGCCCTATTTTTGGCAATTTGACAATACATAAAGCAAACCCGATTTGACAATTCATAAGTCTTTGTATTGATTATATTTGCAAAACATAATTGAATTTCATTAAAAAAATCAATTTAAAACACTTAAGCGCATAAATCCATAAACCCAGATTTCGATTTTCCTCTGATCTGTGAGATCGGCAGATGCACTGGCAGATGCACCGGTGGATCCGGTCTCTAGGCCGGTCTCTTTGCCGGTCCTTAAGTCGGTGTGTAGCAGACTTGAATTTTTTGGTTTCTTTCGGAAATTGAAATTCATACATCCGGGAATCGAGTTTTGGGTAGGTTTGTTGTACCAACAATTTAGACTTTATTCACCAGAAAGTCCATTCAATAAAAGCTCTTAGAATACTAGTCGTTCTAGACTTGGTTTGCATAGTCACTTCAATTTAGTTTTAAATCTAAAGCGCGTAATTTTAATTTTTGGTTCATTCATTTTTCTAGCTCAAGTCATGCATTCTAGACATATCCATTTGACGCTTAAGACATCATCAAAATACAACTCTATCAACATCTGTCAGGCCCATATCCTTCATGTCAAACTTAGAGTTCAACATATTCTTGGTGGCTTTAACCATTTTGTCGGTACTCCCGACAATAAGCATGTCATCAACGTAAAGACACAAGATGACGTAACCATCTTTAGTATCCTTAACATAGACACACTTGTCATATTCGTTTATCCTAAAACCACTTGAAAGCATGACACTGTCAAATTTCTCGTGTCATTGTTTCGGTACTTGTTTTAATCCATACAAGGATTTGACAAGTCTACATACCTTTCCTTTTTGGCCTAGAGTGGAGAAACCCTCAGGTTGCTCTATATATATCTCTTCTTGTAGATCCCATTAAGGAAAACTGTCTTCACATCCATTTGATGTACTTCTAAATTTTATAACGCTGCTATAGCGAGTATCATCCGAATGGAAATTATTCTCGTAACAGGAGAATATGTATCTAAGTAATCAAGGCCTTCTTGTTGCCTATATCCTTTGATTACTAACATGGCTTTATATTTATCAATGGTGCCATCGGCTTTCATCTTCTTCTTGAAGATCCATTTATAACTCAAAGCCTTGCTTCCTTGTGGAAGGTCTACTAACTCCAAAGTATGATTCTGTAAGATAGAATCACTTTCATTTTTAATTGCTTCTTTCCATAAAGGAGCATCAGGAGAAGACACGGCTTCCTTATAGATGCGTGGATCACCTTCCATCAAGCATGTTAGAAAGTCAGGACCAAAACTCTTCTCAGTTCTGGCACGTTTGCTTCTTCGAAGCTCTTCTACCTCTTCATCCTCTTGTTAATTTGAACTCTCTGGGACACTCATGTCACTTGTTCGTTTAACGGAATTCTCAAGAATGTTAGTCTTGTAAGGAAACACATTTTCAAAGAAATGTGCATTCCTTGATTCCATAATTGTGTTGTTGTGTACATTATTCACCATAGAATGATGTACCAGAAATCTATATGCACTACTATTTTGTGCATATCCGATGAACACATAATCAACAGTCTTAGGACCGATTTTTACTGTCTTGGGAGGAGGTATTACAACTTTGGCCAAGCACCCCCACATTGATAAGTATTTATATAAGGGTTTTCTTCCAGTCCAAAGTTCATAAAGAGTCTTATCACTATCCTTGTGTAGTACCTTATTCAAAAGGTAATTTGCGGTTATGATAGCGTCTCCCCATAAGTTTTGTGACACTCCAGAACTAATCAACATATCATTCATCATCTCTTTTAGAGTACGACTCTTACGCTCAGCAATCCCATTCTGCTGAGACGAGTAAGGAGCTGTCGTTTAATGAATGATTCCATATTGTGCACAGAAGACACCAAAAGGTGCATCATATTTGCCACCACGGTCACTACGAAGTATTTTAATCTTCTTACTGAGTTGATTTTCAACTTCATTTTTGTAAAGAATGAACTTATCAACTGCCTCATCCTTGCTTTTAAACAAGTACACATAGTTGTACTTGGTGCTGTCATCAATAAATGTTATGAAATATTTAATACCGCTCCATTCGTGGACCATTTTTAAATGACACACATCACTGTATACTAGGCCTAGTAGCTCGGTGCTTCGTTCAACTTGTTGAAAAGAAGACCGAGTTAGTTTGCTTTCAACACTTTTTTCAAATTTATGAGTTGAATCAATCTTGAATTTTGGTAGATGGTCAAGATTACTTAGTCTTCGCAAAGAATTGTAATTCATGTGACCTAATCTACCATGCCACAATAAAGGAGACTCAAGCAAGTAAATGAAACGAGTAGCATTATTATTATTATTAGCTTTAAGTGGGGATACAATATAGATTACATCAAGTTTAAATAAATCATCCATCATGTAACCCTTCCCCACAAATACCACTGCCTTCGTCAGTACCACCTTATCCGCTTCAAACACCAAGCAGAGTCCATGCTTGATAAACAGATAGCCGGATACCAAATTCTTTTGGATCTCAGGTACGTACAGCACATCATTAAGAGTGAGATTCACGTTGGAAGTCATCTTCAAAATCACATTTCCAACTCCCTGAATCTCAGATGTTGCAGAATTCCCCATATACAGCTTATCACTGTTTGTTACCGGTGTGAAAGAAGAGAACACTGCCTTATCAGGATAGACATGGCATGTGGCACCAGTGTCTATCCACCACTCCCTGGGATGAGAAGCCACTAGACAGACTTCTGAGACCATGGCGTTTATGTTGAGCATAAAGATGTCATTAGAGATTTCCTCCGTCACATTAGCCTGAGGACGGGGCTTCCTAGGCTTCTTGCACTCATTTGATCAGTGCCCTGTCTTACCACAGTTGTAGCAATTCCCTTGGAACTTATGCTGAGCAGTGGGTTTCTTTGAAATCCCACCAGCAGGCTTCAGCTTTCCAGTTGTTGGTTGCTTATTCATAATGGCCTTGTTTTTCTCCTTGTAGGTAGGCTTCCCCTTCCTTGAGTTAGAGCTCTGACCGTGTTCGATCACATCAGCCTCCAAATGTCTTTCATTACGGACATTATCCTCCTCAATTTGCAGCTTCGTCACAAGTATTTCGAAGGTCATCTCCTTCGTTTTATGCTGTAAATATCCACGAAATGTCTTCCAAGACGGAGGCAACTTGTGGATAATTGTTGCCACTTGTAATGATTCAGCCATATGTAAATTCTCTTCTTGCATATGTTGCAGAAGCACCTGGTACTTCTGCACCTGGCTCACCACGGAGCGTGAGTCCACCATCACAAAATCTAACATCTTGCTGGCCAAGAACTTTCTAGAGCCAGCGCCATCAACCTTATATTTCTTCTTTAGGGATTCCCAGAGTTCTTTGGCTGTCTTTTTCACTTGATATATCCGATAAAGTGAATCATCAATTCCATCCAGCACATAGTTACGGCATAAGAAATTCGCATTAATCCACTGGTTGTAGGCAGTCCGTCTCTGCACATTCGTGTCGTCCTCAGCGACAACAGGTACAACCTCTGACAAGAACCTCGCAAGGCCCATAGTCATGAGGTAGAATACCATTTTATTCTTCCATGTTTTAAAATCCAAATCCGTAAACTTATCCGGTCGAATCGCATGATTCACCGGAAACGATGGTAGGGACGCCATGCTCGAAGAACTGAGCAAATCCACTGGTATTGTGCCAATATTGATGGTATTTGCCGCATTGGTGGGTGGAGCATCAGAGTCTGCTTGGTTGAAACATTGTTGGCAACTTCGTTGTTGTTAGCCATTTGTTACCTTAGAGCCCAACAACAAAGTTTAGAACAATTAATTAGTATATGGAAAACCAATTCTTGTGAAACAGCAGTGGTTCTCTTGTAGAAACAGTACTTATATTCAAACATAATTAACCATTAAACTTACAATTGAAGTTGAGTTAAATCAAAACATAAGTGGATGAAAAAATGTAGGAGATACAATCAGCAACGGGAAAAACTGATGATAAAGAATGTATGGTACTTGAGTCGATGTAAGAAAACAAAGCAGAAATGACAGTATTAAGCTTATGTAGCGAAGCCGATTGCACTTAGAGAAATGTTATGAATAATCTAATTAACAACACGATAGGAATCTGTAAGGATAACAGATGAAATATGTGCGAACTCTGTTAATCCATATATGCAATCTGAATGAGAGAATTGTCCCTATAATTGTTAATGTGAACAGAGTTTAAATTAAAACCTAATCTATTACATGAGATTACATAACAGCTGTAGGAATGCGATAAGTAGCAAAAGATTGCCTTAGAGGAATTCGATCTAAGATTGTTGGATGAGTTTCCCAAATCTGCAGAAATCTAATAAGCATTACAAAATCTGCAGATAACGTCACCGAAGGCATGTGTTGAACACAGTGGCCTTAAATCGAATTTGTCACATCTACCGAGTGCACGAGGGTTTGTAGGCGTTTGATTCCCAGAATATAATCGGTGTTCCGATTAGTGTTGCACTTACACAAACTGGGCAGTCGAACAAAAGTTGTGACTGTATGTTCTCTGTATGAACTCTAGAATGACAACGAGATTGATGGAGTCCGATTCACGCAAGTTAGGAATCGATTTATGAATGAGTCCAGAATGATACCTTAGTATGCGCACAGTCCGCATTGTAGGAATCGATTGTTTTTAAGGACTTCCAATGACCAGGTTCTCTTCTTCGATGAAGACCTGATATTCCTTTTTAATCACAATCTGCATCCCACTTTAGTACAATCGATTGATTGCGTATGTTATAACCATCCAAACATTTGAGATGCGTTTGTACTGCGATCGATACAGATACCCATCGATTCGCCTTCTAGGGTTTCGGATGCCATGCGGATGCAGTTGATGGTTGGGCCGGGTTGAGAAAATGGGTTAGCAATGGTTGGGCCAAGAGCTGACCCATGGGCATACGAGTAGTATGGGCTGCCAAGCCTATTAAAGCTGAAACGAAATTTGTCCAAAAAGATTAACTCTAGACACGAAAGTGCATTCCACTAAACCACGGAACACGGACTCGCGACCCAAGACGCGGGCACAGCCGGGCGGGCGGCGCGGACGCGCGTGTCAGAAAATAAATGATACGCACATCAACTTACTTTCCTCTTAAGCTTAGTTGTGACACTAAGTCACACACCATAATAAATAAACCCATCACATAATTTCTCATTCTCCAATGTGGGATTGTGAACACTTTGAGAGTACTCTCCTCAATTGTCCAAACCAATTTTGCACGGCAATATCTCATTCATCGTTCGACGGATTTTGTCGATTATTTTTTCTAATCACACTCTTATCCTAGGAGTATCCAATCCATCCGAAAACACCACCTCAATTGGTGTGGAATGACCAAAAACCTTACAATTCACACACGTCTAAGGTTTTCAAGAGTAAGTAATGAGAATAACACTGCTAGTCCCATTAGCATAGACCACTTCCACATAACTCGGAAGAACTGAATCCACCTCAACTTCAATACAGATTTTGGCATAGCTCAACCCCCCAGTCAAACCATCAGC